>JAVTVJ010002532.1:0-11157 GCA_034509425.1 Eopsaltria australis
AAATTGAGATGATATTATTTAAACTGTTCTTTTGTACCTCTTATCTGTACAGTTAGTAACCGTGATTCAAATTTAGTCCTAAAATTTGCATGTAACTCTAGTCCAAAATGTATCCAAAAGCTCTTCATAAGGACAACTTGTCAAAGTTGAGAATCTGGCCTGGTATGTTTTGCCCCAAGATAAAGATTGGGCCTGTGCCCATGGAGCTGTGATTCCAAATGTAATGTTTAATCATATTAAAGGCTGTTGACAAAACAAAATAGCTCTTAATTTCCTACTAGCCACAAATTCATTAACACTAGTTGTTGTTCTTATGCCAATCTGAATGAAAAATTTTTTTAGAAATTTGGTTGAAATTTGAAAGCAAACTCAAATTCTACACCAAGTAACTCTCAAAAGAGCTTACTGAACCTTGAATATCTTCAGTACACTCACTTCATGGTTACCAAACTGAAACTAGATAAAAGAAATGTTCATAGTAACTGTATTTATAATTAGCATCTGTGTAACAACTAGTGGGATAGCCAGTTGTATAAACCAGAGGTATGGTTGAATGCAGAGTAGAGACTAGACAAGACAGAGTCTTGTTAGTCTCTAAAAAAGGGGGGAATGATGCCGTTTGGTTTCTGCATTTTTTCTTTTTATATGTTCTCTGTACTCTCTGCCCATATTTTTGTGGCTCTGTAGCCTACTATATTAATAGCTAGTTTTTCCAGTACCTTTCCATAGCCTTTCCCTAAGCAGAAAGACGAAACAAATTCCAGAGCTCCAAGCCCCAGGGGGGTGCAAGGCCCTGTCCTATCTCGGTTTTTCCTGGGAACCAAGGCCGAGAACAACTCTGAGGTACATTTTCATAAACAAAGTACAGCCAGTGCTGAGAGGGGGGCTCCAGAGAAGGGGCTGGACCTGAGGGGGAATTGAATCACCACTTGTTCTCCTTATTGGCGCTCTTAATCAATTATGCTAATTTCCTAAAAGCTATAAATATGTACTCACCCCTGGAGGGGCCGGGCTTTTATGGACACCTTTCCATAACTGCTCCTGAAGACCTTAAAAATAAAGATCCCCTTTTATATTACCTCCTTGCTAAAATGATCTCGAGTTTCTTTTCCAGGCTGGGGGAAAAGGCAACATTAGGGTTAGGGTTTAGGGCTAGGGTTAGGGTTAGTGTTAAGGTTTAGGGTTAGGGTTAGGATTACGGTTTAGGGTTAAGATTAGAGTGAGGGTTAGGGGTTAGGGTGAGGGTGAGGGTCAAAGTTAGGGTTAGGGTTAGGGTTAGGGTTAGGGTTAGGGTTAGGGTTAGGCTATGGTTAGGGTTAGGGTTAGGATTAGGGATTTGGATTAGGGTTAAGGTTTTAGTTAGGGGTTAGGTTAGGGTTAGGGTTAGGGTTTGGGTTAGGGTCACGGGTTAAGGTTAGGGATAGGGTAAGGGTTAAGGTTAGGGTTAGTGTTGAGGTTTAGGGTTAGGGTTCGGGTTAGTGTTGGGGTTATGGTTAGGGTTTAGGTTCAGGGTTAGGTTTAGGGTTAGGGTTAGGATAACAGTTAGGGTTAGGGTTAGGGTTTAGGGTTAGGGTTTGGGTTAGGATTAGGGTTAGGGTTTGTTAGGGATAGGTTTAGGTTTAGGGTTAGAATAACAGTTAGGGTTAGGGTTTAGGGTTAAGGTTTGGGTTAGGATTAGGGTTAGGGTTTGTTAGGGAATGGTTCAGGGTTAGGGTTAGGTTTTAGGGTTAGGGTTAGGGTTAGGGGTTATGGTTAGGGTTAAAATTTAGGGTTACGGGTCAGGGTTAGGGTTAGGGTTAGGGTTAAGTTTAGAGTTAGGTTTAGGGTCACAGTTTAGATTCAGGGGTTAAGGTCACAGGTAAAAGTAAGGGTCACGGATTAGAGTCACAAATTAGGGTTAGGGTCACGGGTTAGGGTTAGGGTTTAGGGTTAGGGTTATGGTTAAGGGTAAAGGTTTGGGTTAGGGTTAGGATTTAGGGTTAGGGTCAGGGTTAGGGTTAGGGTTTGGGTTTAGGGTTAGGGTTAGGGTTTAGGGTTAGGGTTTGGGTTAGGGTTAGGGTTTAGTGTAAGGGTTAGGCTTAGGGTTTAGTGTTAGGATAAGGGTTTCGGGTAAGGGTTTGGGTTAGGGTTTATGGTTAGGGTTAGGTTTTAGGGTTAGGGTTAGGGTTAGGGATAGCATTTAGGGTTAGGGTAGGGATTATTGTTAGTGTTAGTGTTTAGGGTTAGGGTTTGGGTTTGGGTTAGGGTTTAGGGTTAGGGTTAGGGTTAGGGTTGGGGTTAGATGTTAGGGTTAGGGTTAGGGGTTAGGGTTAGGGTAACGGGTAAAGTTAGTGTTTGATTTAGGGTTAGGGTTAGGGTTAGGGTTAAGGGTTAGGGTTAGGTATAGGGCTAGGGTTAGGTTTAGGGTTAGGGTGAGGGTTAGGGTTAGGGTAAGGTTTAGGTTTAGGTTTAGGATTAGGGTTAGGGTTGCGATTAGGTTAAGGTTAGGGTTAGGGTTACGGTTAGGGTTAGGTAAGGGTTAGAGTAAGGGTTAGGGTTAGGATTAAGGTCAGGGTCAGGGTCTGGGTTAGGGTCAGAGTCAGGGTTAGAGTTAGGGTCAAGGTCAGGGTATGGTTTGGGGTTAGGGTTAGGGTTAGGGCCACGGGTTAGGTTCACGGGTGAGCGTTAGGGTTTGGGTCACGGGTTAGGGTTTGTGTCACGGTTTAGGGTTGTGGCCACAGGTTAGGGTCATGGTATAGGGTCACGGGTTAAGGTCACGGGTCAGGTTTAGGGTTATAGTCACATGTTACGGTTAAGGTTTGGGTTTAGAGTAAGGGGTTAGGGTTAGGGTTAGGGGTTAGGGTTGGGGTTAGGGGTTAGGTTTAGGGTTAGGGTTAGGGTTTGAGTTACAAGTTAGGGTTAGGGTCACAGGGTAGTGTTAGGGTTAGGGTTAGGGTTAGGGTTAGGTTCACTAGGTAGGGTCATGGGTTAGGGTTAGGGTTAGGGTTAGTGTGAGGTTTAGGGTTTGGGTCACGGGTTAGGGTTAAAGATAGGGTCACGGGTTAGGGTTAGGGTTAGGGTCACGGTTTAAAGTGAGGGTCAGGGTTAGGATTAGGAGTTAGGATTAGGGTTAGGGTTAGGGTTTGGGGTTTGGTTAGGGTTAGGGTTAGTTTTAGGCTTTAGGTTTAGTGTTAGGGTTAGGGTTAGGGTTACGGTTAGGGGTTCGGTTATGTTTAAGGTTAGGGTTAGGCTATGGTTAGGGTTAGGGTTAGGGTTAGAGTTAGGGGTTAGGTTAGGGTCAGGGTTAGGGTTTGGGTTAAGGGTTAGGGTTAGGGTTAGGGTTAGAGTTTAGAATTCGGGTTAGGGTTAGGGTTAGGGGTTAGGATTATGGTTAGGGGTTACGGTTAGGGTCACGGGTTAGGATCACGGGTTAGGGTCACGGGTTAGGATCACGGGTTAGGGTTAAAGCTATAGTAACGGATTAGGGTTCGGATTAGGGTTTAGGGTTTGTGTTAGGATTAGGGTTAGGGGTTAGGGTTAGGGTTAGGGTTGAGATTACGGGTTAGGGTTAGCAAGATGGGTGAGGGTTAGGGACACGGGTTTGGGTTAGGGTCATGGGTTAGAGTTAGGGTCACAGATTAAGGTGAGGGTTAGGGTTCGGGTAAGGGTTAGTGTCCCAGGTTAGGGTTAGAGTCACGTGTTAAGTTCACAGGTTAGGGTCACGGGTAAGGGTCTTGGGTTAGGGTTAGTGTTACAGTCACGGGTTAGGGTAATGGGCAACGGGTTAGGAGAAGGGTTAGGGTCACAAGTTACGGTTACGGTTAGGGTGAGGGTTAGGGTTAGCAGAAGGGTTAGGGTTAGGGTTTGGGTTAGGGTCACAGGTTAGGGTTAGGGTTAGGGTTAGGGTTAGGGTTACGGGTTAGGGTCAAGGGTTAGGGTCACAGGTTAGGGTTAGGGTGTAATTTAGGGTCACGATTTAGCGTCACAAGTCAAGGTTAGGGTCACGGTTAAGGGTCACGGGTTAAGGTCACAGGTCACAGTCACGGGTTAGTGTAAGGGTCACGGGATAAGGTCACGTGTTCGGGTTTGCGTCACGGGTTAGGGTTAGGGTCACGGGTTAGGGTTAGAGTTAGGTTTTGGTTAGGGTTAGGGGTTGGGACACGGTTTAGGGTTAGGGTTAGGGTTAGGGTTAGGGTCAAGGGTTAGGGTTAGGGTCACAGGTTAGGGTTAGGGTTTGGGTTAGGGTCAGGGTCAGGGTCAGGGTTTAGGGTTTAGGGTTAGGGTTTAGGGCTAGGGTTAGGGTTAGTGTTAAGGTTTAGGGTTAGGGTTAGGATTACGGTTTAGGGTTAGGGTTAGGGTTAGGGTTAGGGTTAGGGTTAGTGTTAGGGAATAGGGTTAGTGGTTAGGGTAAGGGTTTGGGTTAGTGGTTAGGGTAAGGGTTAGGGTTTGGGTTAGGGTTAAGGGTTAGGGTTAGGGTTATTGTTAGGGTTAGGGTTAGGGTTAGGGGTTCGGTTAAGTTTAAGGTTAGGGTTAGGCTATGGTTAGGGTTTGGGTTAGGGTTAGAGTTTAGAATTCGGGTCAGGGTTAGGGTTAGGGGTTAGGATTATGGTTAGGGGTTACGGTTAGAGTTACGCTTAGGGTCACGGGTTAGGGTCACGGGTTAGGATCGCGGGTTAGGGTTAAAGTTAAAGTAACGGATTAGGGTTAGGATTAGGGTTTAGGGTTTGGGTTAGGATTAGGGTTAGGGGCACGGGTTAGGGTTAGGGTTGAGATTACGGGTTAGGGTTAGCAAGATGGGTTAGGGTTAGGGTCACGGGTTTGGGTTAGGGTCATGGGTTAGAGTTAGGGTCACAGATTAAGGTGAGGGTTAGGGTTAGGGTAAGCCTTAGTGTCCCAGGTTAGGGTTAGAGTCACGTGTTAAGTTCACAGGTTAGGTTCACGGGTAAGGGTCTTGGGTTAGGGTTAGTGTTACAGTCACGGGTTAGGGTCACGGGTTAGGAGTAGGGTTAGGGTCACAAGTTACGGTTACGGTTAGGGTGAGGGTTAGGGTTAGCAGAAGGGTTAGGGTTAGGGTTTGGGTTAGGGTCACAGGTTAGGGTTAGCAGAAGGGTTACGGGTTAGGGTCAAGGGTTAGGGTCACAGGTTAGGGTTAGGGTGTAATTTAGGGTCACGATTTAGAGTCACAGGTCAAGGTTAGGGTCACGGTTAAGGGTCACGGGTTAAGGTCACAGGTCACAGTCACGGGTTAGTGTAAGGGTCACGGGATAAGGTCACGTGTTCGGGTTTGTGTCACGGGTTAGGGTTAGGGTCCCCGGGTTGCAGGGTTGCAGAGTTAGGTTTGGTTGGGTTAGGGGTTGGGAGACCACGGTTTAGGGAGTTAGGGTTAGGGTATAGGTTGGGGGTTAGGGTCAAGGAGTTAGGGTTAGGGTCACGGGTTGAGGTTAGGGTTTGGGTTAGGGTCAGGAGTCAGGGTCAGGGAGTTTGGGGTTTAGGAGTTAGGGTTTGGGGCTAGGGTTAGGGTTGGTGTTGGGTTTAGGGTTAGGGTTAGGATTACGGTTTGGTTAAGATTAGGTAGGGTTAGGGGTTGGGGTGGGGTGAGGATCAAGTTAGGGGTTAGGGTTGGGGTAGGGTTAGGGTTGGGGTTAGGGTCACAGGTTAGGGTAACTGGTTAGGGTTAGGGTAACGGTTCAGGGTCATGGGTTAATGTCATAGGTTAGGGTAAGGGTTACGGGTTTGGGTTAGGGTTAGGGTTCGGGTTAGGGTCTCAGGTTAGGGTTTGGGTTGGGGTCACAAGTTAAGGTTAGCGTTAGGGTTCGGGTTAGGGTTATGGTCACGGGTTGCGGTTAGGGTCATGGTTTAGGGTCACGGGTAAGGGTTAGGGTTAGGGTCACTGGTTTTGGGTAGGGTTAGGGTTAGAGTTAGGGTCACAGGTTAGGGTAACTGGTCAGGGTTAGGGTAACGGTTCAGGGTCATGGGTTAAGGTCATGGGTTAGGGTAAGGGTTACGGGTTGGGGTCACGGGTTAGGTTAAGCGTCACGGGTTAGGGTTTGTGTCATGGGTTAGGTTTAGGGTTAGGTTTGGGTTAGGGTCACTGGTTAGGTTTAGAGTTAGGGTTAGGGTCAGGGTCATGGTAAGGGTCAGGGTTAGGGTCAGGGTAAGGGTTAGGGTCAGGGTCAGGGTCCGGGTCAGAGTTAGGGTTTAGGGTTTATGGTTAGTGTTAGGGTTAGGGTTCGGTTAGGGTTAGGTTTAGGGTTACGTTTTGGGTTAGGGTTAGGGTCATGGCTTAGGGTTAGGGTTAGGGTGTGGGTGAAGGTGAGAGAGAGGGTAAGGGTTAGGGTTAGGGTTAGGTTTAGGGTAAGGGTTAGGGCTTAGGAAAGGGTTAGGGTGAGGTTTAGGGTTAGGGTTAGGGTTAGGGTTTAGTGTTAGGGTTAAAGTTAGGGTAAGGGTTTAGGGTTAGGGCTAGGGTTACAGTTAGGGTTACGGGTTTGTTTTAGGGTTAGGGTCACGGGTTAGGGTTAAGATTAGGGTTAAGGTCACGGTTTAGATTCACGGGTGAAGGTCACAGGTAAGGGTAAAGGTCACGGGTTGGCGTCATGGATTCGGGTTAGCGTCACGGGTTAGGATTAGGGTCACGGGTTAGGGTGAGGGTTAGGGTCGGAATTAGTTTAGGGTTAGGGTTAGGGTTAGGGTTAAGGTTTAAAGGAAGGATTAGGGTTAGGGTTATGTTTTGGGTTAGGGTCATGTTTAGGGTCAGGGTTAGGTTTGGGGTCAAGGTTAGGGACTGGGCCTGGGTCTGGGTCAAGGTCAAAGTCAGGGTTAGGGTTAGGGTTAGGTTTAGGGTCACGGGTTAGGGTTAGGGTCACTGGTTAGGGTTCGCGTTAGGGTTAGGGTCAGAGTCAGTTCAGGGACAAGGTCAGGGTTAGGGTAAGGGTTTAGAGTTAGAGTTAGGGACAGGGTTAGTTAGGGTTAGGGTTAGGTTTAGGGTTAGGGGTTAGGATTATGGTTAGGGTCACGGGTTAGGGTTAGGGTAAGGGTTAGGGTTAGGGTGACAGGTTAGGGTATTGAGATAGGATACGGGTTAGGGTTAGGGTGAGGGTTAGTGTTTAGGGTTAGTGTATGGGTTAGGGTTAGGGGAAGGGGTAGGGTTTAGGGTAAGGGTTAGTATTACGAGTTAGGTTTAGGGTGATGGGTTAGGGTTAGGGTTAGGGTCAGGGTCATAGTCAGGGTCAGGGTTAGGGTTGGGGTTAGGGTTTGGGTTAGAGTTAGGGTTAGGGTCAGAGTCAAAGTCAGGGTCAGGGTCAGGGTTTAGGGTTTAGGGTTAGGGTTTAGGGTTAGGGTCAGGATTTGGGTTAAGGTTTAGGGTTAGGGTTGATGCTAGAGTTAAGGGTTAGGGTTAGGGTTAGTGTTAGGGTTGTGGTTAGGGTTTAGGGTTAGGGTTAGGGTTAGGGATAAGATAACGGTCAGGTTAGGGTTAGGGTTGAAGGTTAGGGTTTGGGTTAGGATTAGTTAGGGTTAGGGTTAGGGTTAGGGTTAGAGGTTAGGGTTAGGGTTCGGGGTAAGGGTTAGGGTTAGGGTTAGGATTTTGGTTTATGGTTAGGGTTAGGGTTAGAATTCGGGTTAGGGTTAGGGTTAGGGTTTGGGGCTAGGATTATGGTAAGGGGTTAGGGTTAGAGTTACGCTTAGGGTCACGGGCTTAGGTCTCGGGTTAGGATCACGGGTTAGGGTTATAGTAACGGATTAGGGTTAGGGTTAGGGTTTAGGGTTAGGGTTAGGGAGAGGGTTAGGGGCTTGGGTTGGGGTTAGGGTTACGATTACGGGTTAGGGTTAGCATGATGGGTTAGGGTTAGGGTCACAGGTTTAGGTTAGGGTCTTGGGTTAGGGTTAGGGTCAAAGATAAGGGTGAGGGTTAGGGTTAGGGTAAGGGTTTGTGTCCCAGGTTAGGGTTAGGGTTAGGGTCTTGTGTTAGGGTTAGTGTTACAGTCATGGGTTAGGGTTAGGGTCACAGGTTAGGGTTAGGAGTAGGGTTAGGGTCACTGGTTACGGTTAGGGTTAGGGTGAGGGTTAGGTTTAGGGTCACGGGTTAGGGTTAGGGTTAGTGTTTGCGTTAGGGTCACGGGTTAGGGTTAGGGTTAGGGTTAGGGTTAGGGTTAGGGTTAGGGTCACAGGTTAGGGTCACGGGTTAGGGTCACAGGTTAGGGTTATGGTGAGGGTTAGGGTCACAGTTTTGGGTCACGGGTCAGGGTTAGTTTCACGGTTAAGGGTTACGGATTAAAGTCACGGGTTACAGTCACGGGTTAGTGTAAGGGTCACCGGATAGGGTCACGTGTTAGGGTTAGGGTTAGGGTTAGTGTTAGGGTTATGGTTTGGGTTTCGGTCAGGGTTAGGGTTAGGGTTAGGGTTAGGATTAGGGTTAGGGTTAGTTAGGGTTAGGTTTAGGGTTAGGGTTAGGGGTTAGGGTTAGGGTGAGGGGTTAGGGTTAAGGGTTTGGGTTAGGGTTAGGGTAAGGGTTAGGGTTAGGGTAAGGGTAAGGGTTAGGGTTAGGGTTGGGTTAGAGTTTAGGTTTAGGGTCACGGGTTAGGGTTAGGGTTAGGGGTTATGGTTAGGGTTACGGTTTAGGGTTAGGGTCAGGATTTGGGTTAATGTTTAGGGTTAGGGTTGATGCTAGAGTTAAGGGTTAGGGTTAGGGTTAGTGTTAGGGTTGTGGTTAGGGTTTAGGGTTAGGGTTAGGGTTAGGGTCAGGGTCATAGTCAGGGTCAGGGTTAGGGTTTAAGGTTAGGGTTTGGGTTAGGATTAGTTAGGGATAGGGTTAGGGTTAGTGTTAGGGTTAGCAGTTAGGGTTAGGGTTCGGGGTAAGGGTTAGGGTTAGGGTTAGGGTTTAGGTTTCGTGTTACGGTTAGGTTTAGGGGTTCGGTTAAGGTTAGGGTTAGGTTTAGGCTTTGGTTAGGGTTCGGGTTAAGGTTAGGTTTAGGGTTTGTGGTTAGGTTAGGGTTAGTGTTTTGGTTTATGGTTAGGGTTAGGGTTAGAATTCGGGTTAGGGTTAGGGTTTGGGGTTAGGATTATGGTAAGGGGTTAGGGTTAGAGTTACGCTTAGGGTCACGGGTTTTGGTCTCGGGTTAGGATCACGGGTTAGGGTTATAGTAACGGATTAGGGTTAGGATTAGGGTTTAGGGTTAGGGTTAGGGTTAGGGGCTTGGGTTGGGGTTAGGGTTAGGATTACGGGTTAGGGTTAGCATGATGGGTTAGGGTTAGGGTCACAGGTTTAGGTTAGGGTCTTGGGTTAGGGTTAGGGTCAAAGATAAGGGTGAGGGTTAGGGTTAGGGTAAGGGTTTGTGTCCCAGGTTAGGGTTAGGGTTAGGGTCTTGTGTTAGGGTTAGTGTTACAGTCATGGGTAAGGGTTAGGGTCACAGGTTAGGGTTAGGAGTAGGGTTAGGGTGACGGGTTACGGTTAGGGTTAGGGTGAGGGTTAGGTTTAGGGTCACGGGTTAGGGTTAGGGTTAGGGTTTGGGTAAGGGTCACGGGGTAGGGTTAGGGTTAGGGTTAGGGTTAGGGTCACAGGTTAGGGTCACGGGTTAGGGTCACAGGTTAGGTTTAGGGTGAGGGTTAGGGTCACAGTTTTGGGTCACGTGTCAGGGTTACTTTCACAATTAAGTGTTACGGATTAAAGTCACGGGTTACAGTCACGGGTTACTGTAAGGGTCACCAGATAGGGTCACGTGTTAGGGTTAGGGTTAGGGTTAGTGTTAGGGTTATGGTTAGGGTTTCGGTCAGGGTTAGGGTTAGGGTTAGGGTTAGGATTAGGGTTAGAGTTAGTTAGGGTTAGGTTTAGGGTTAGGGTTAGGGGTTAGGGTTAGGGTGAGGGGTTAGGGTTAGGGTTAGGGTTAGGGTCACGCGTTACGGGTACAGTAAGGGTTAGGGTTAGGGTTAGGGTTAGTGTTACAGTTAGGGTTAAGGTTAAGGTCACGGTTTAGGGTCACGGGTTAAGGTTATGGTTTAGGGTCACTGGTTAGGGTAGGGGTCACGGGTTAAGGTCACCAGTTAGGGTCACGGGTTAGAGTTTGGGTCACAGGTTAGGGTCACGAGTTAGGGTCACGGGTTTTGGCTAGGGTCACGGGTTAGGGTTTGGGTTAGGGTCACAGGGTAG
The DNA here is from genome assembly GCA_034509425.1 of Eopsaltria australis. NCBI lineage: Eukaryota > Metazoa > Chordata > Aves > Passeriformes > Petroicidae > Eopsaltria > Eopsaltria australis. The sequence goes on from JAVTVJ010002532.1 coordinate 10,121, forward strand.
GGTTAGGGTCACGGGTTAGGTTTAGGGTTAGGGTCACAGGTTAAAAATAGGGTCACGGGAAAATGTTAGTGTTAGGGTTATGGTTAAGGTTAGGGTTAGGGTCACGGATTTGGGTTAGGGCTTGGGTGAGGGTTAGGGTCACGGGTTAGGGTTAGGGTGACGTGTTAGGGTTAGGGTCACAGGTTAGGTTTAGGGTTAGGGTCACGGGTTAGTGTTAGAGTCACGAGTTAGGGTTAGGGTTTGGGTCACGAATTATGGTTAGGGTCACGGGTTAGGGTCACGGGTTAGGGTTAAGGTCACGGGTTAGGGTTTGGGTTAAAGTTAGGGTCACAGTTTAGGATCACGGGTTTGGGATAGTGTTATAGTCACGGGTTAGGGTTAGGGTTAGGGTTAGGGTTCGGCTTAAGGTTACGGTCGCATACTTGGGTTAGGGTTAGGGTGAGGGTTAGGGTTAGGGTCATGGGTTAGGGTTAGGGTTAGGGTCACGCGTTACGGGTACAGTAAAGGTTAGGGTTAGGTTTAGGGTTAGTGTTAGCGTTAAGGTTAGGGTTAGGGTTAAGGATAAGGTCACGGTTTAGGGTCACGGGTTAATGTCATGGGTTAGGGTCACTGGTTAGGGTAAGGGTCACGGGTTAGGGTCACGGGTTAAGGTCATGGGTTACGGTCACTGGTTAGGGTAAGGGTCACGGGTTAGGGTCACGGGTTAGGGTTAGGGTCACTGGTTAGGGTTCAGGTCATGGGTTAATGTCATGGGTTAGGGTCACTGGTTAGGGTAAGGGTCACGGGTTACGGTTTGGGTTAGGGTCACGGGTTAGGGTCACGGGTTAGGGTTAGTGTTAGAGTCACGGGTTCTGGTTAGGGTCACGGGTAAATGTTAGGGTTAGGGTTAAGGTTAGGGTTATGGTCATGGGTTAGGGTTAGGGTTTGGGTGAGGATTTGGGTTAGGGTCACGGGTTAAGGTTAGAATAATGGGTTAGGGTTAGGGTTAGGGTGAGGGTTAGTGTTAGGGTCACGGGTTAGGGTTAGGGACACAGGTT
>JAVTVJ010002533.1:0-28676 GCA_034509425.1 Eopsaltria australis
GGGGAGGGGGAGGGTCTGAGTCACCCCCACCCTGCAGGGGCACCGGGAGAAACTCCCGGGGCACAGCTGGATCGGCATCAGGCCCTGCATCCATCCATCCGTCTGTGGGTCCGTGGATCCATCCATCCATGGATCCATCCATCCATCCATGGATCCATCCATCCATCCATGGATCCGTCCATCCATCCATCCATGGGTCCATCCATCAATCCATCCATGGGTCCGTCCATCCATCCATCCATGGATCCATCCATCCACCCCCCATCCATCCATCCATCTGTGGGTCCATGGATCCATCCATACATCCATGGATCCATTCATCCATTCATGGATGCATCCATCCCTCATCTATCCATCCATCCATCCATCCATGGATCCTCCATCCATGGATCCATCCATCCATCCATCCATGGATCCATCCATCCATCCATGGATCCATCCATCCATCCATCTGTGGGTCCATGGATCCATCCATACATCCATGGATCCATTCATCCATTCATGGATGCATCCATCCCTCATCTATCCATCCATCCATCCATGGATCCATCCATCCATCCCTCCATCCATGGATCCATGGATCCATGGATCCATCCATCCATTCATCCATCCATACATCCATCCATGGATCCATCCATCCCTCCATCCATCCATGGATCCTCCATCCATCCCTCCATCCATGGATCCATCCATCCATCTGTTCATCCATCCATCCATCCATCCATGGATCCATCCCAGCTCAGACGAAGCCGATTCCTGGTGGATGTTCCAAGCTGAAGCCGGGACAGGGAGGGGACAGGGCGGGACAGGAACAGGATGAGCTGGAATTTCCCACCCCCCTTTTCCTCACAGGAATATTGGGGCCGTAACCCATTAATTAATCACTTCTGAGTGATTAATTAATTAATTAATCATGGCTCGGGAAAGAAAAAGCGGCCAAATTCTGACATCTTGGAGGTTCCTCGCCAAAATAACGTGGGAAAGTCACCGCTCCTGCCTGGATCAGAACTAATTTATGACTAATTAATGAGTAATTAATGAGTGACACCAATCAGCTCCACCCTGACTCACATCCGTCCTGAGGCTGAAATATTTTTCTCTCTGCGAGCCCCAGGAATGAGAACTTTTGATAAAACTTCCCCAAAATCGCGGCGTGGAGAGGTCCGTGCGCGCTAAAATCACCTTTAATCAGCCCTCGCATTAATTAAATTAATCATTAAATTAAACCAACCCATCCCGAGCGGGGCGTAGAGCACTCGCGGTTCTGCCTGAGCGCTCCGCGAACCGCGGGCGGAATTTTTGGGGCGATTTCCTAATTTAGGCAAACCCTCCCCGCTCTGCTCCTTCCTCCGCTCCGCCCTGGCTCGGTGACAGCGGCGACACCAAAACAGCGACGGGACCCGAAACCGAAACCGAGATTTGCAGCACCGAGGGTGGGGTTAAAGGGATTTGTGAAGTGTCCGAGCAGCCGGGATGGATTTTGGGGGGTTTTTTTGGGGTGTTTTCACCCTTTTTGCTGCCTAATTCCAGTTTTGGGGTAGGGTTTCCATCCCTTCAATCCCCACCCCGGGCGCGTTCTCAGATCTCAGCCCCGAATTTGGAAATAAATGCATTTATTTCGCTTATTTCCTTCTAAAATAAAGGGAATAAACTCCGAAGGAGGGGCGGAAACTCATCCCAGCACCCCGGCAGCGAATCCCGGGAAATGAGGAATTCCCTGGCCGCGTTCCTTATTTTTTTATGGGGAATTCGGAGTTGAAACCCCCCTGGGAATTCTGTTCCAGCTCCAAGGGCCGGAGGATGCTCGGAGCCGGGGCCCGAGCGGATTCCCGGCATCCGGGCCCTGGGAATGCAGCCGGGGACCTCTGCTGGGAGAAGCCTAAAAATGCGCTTTTTTCGCCCAAAATCGCGGCCGGGCTGGCGGTGGGAGCCCTGAGGAGGGCGCCAGCAGCGCGACTGTCCCTGAGGGTGCCCCCAGCCCGGTGACACCGGGGCACCGGGAGAGGATCCCTCGGCGTCCTCCGGTCACCGGGCACCGGGAGAGGATTCCCTGACATCCTCCAGTCCCTGAGGAACCGGGAGAGGATTTCCTGACATCCTCCAGTCCCTGAGGAACCGGGAGAGGATTCCCTGACATCCTCCAGTCCCTGAGGAACCGGGAGAGGATTCCCTGACATCCTCCAGTCCCTGAGGAACCGGGAGAGGATTCCCTGACATCCTCCAGTCCCTGAGAAACCGGGAGAGGGTTCCCTGGCATCCTCCGGTCACCGGGCACCGGAAGAGCATCCCTGGCATCCTCCAGTCCCTGAGGAACCGGGAGAGGGTTCCCTGACATCCTCCAGTCCCTGAGGAACCGGGAGAGGGTTCCCTGGCATCCTCTGGTCGTCGGGAACCGGGAGAGCATCCCTGGCATCCTCCGGTCACCGAGCACCGGGAGAGGACCTCCGGCGTCCTCCGGTCGGGAGCCAGCAGCGCGTCTGTCCCTGAGGGTGCCCCCAGCCCGGTGACACCGGGGCAATGGGAGAGGATCCCTCGGCGTCCTCCGGTCACCGGGCACCGGGAAAGGATTCCCTGACATCCTCCAGTCCCTGAGGAACCGGGAGAGGGTTCCCTGGCATCCTTCGGTCACCGGGCACCGGGAGAGGATTCCCTGGCGTCGTCGGGAACCGGGAGAGCATCCCTGGCATCCTCCGGTCCCCGGGCACCAGGAGAGGATCCCTCGGCGTCCTCCGGTCCCTTGGCACCGGGAGAGCATCCCTGGCATCCTCCGGTCCCTGGGGAACCGGGAGAGCATCCCTGGCATCCTCCAGTCCCCGGGCACCGGGAGAGGATCTCCGGCATCCTCCGGTTGTCGGGAACCTGGAAAGGATCCCCGGCATTCTCTGGTCCCCGGGGCACCAGGTGAGCACCCCAGGCATCTTCCGGTTCCCCGGGCACCGGGAGAAGATCCCTCGGCATCCTCCGGTCCGTGGGGCACCGGGAAAGGATTCTCTGGCATCCTCCAGTCCCTGGGGAACCGGGAGAGGATCTCCGGCATCCTCTGATCGTCGGGCACCCGGAAAGGATCCCCGGCATCCTCCGGTCCGTGGAGCACCGGGGCGATGAGAGAGGATCCCCCGGTATTCTCCGGTCACCGGACACCGGGAGAGGATCCTCCGGCATCCTCTGGTCAGCGGACACCGGGAGAGGATCTCCGGCATCCTCCGGTCCCCGGGGCACCGGGCAGGGGCCGGGGCCAGCCCAGGGCGGGCTCTGAACCCGGAGGGAGCAGAGGGGGGCACGGCCCGGGGGCTGCAGGGGAAGGGAGGAACTTCCTGGAACCGGGAATAACCACGGGAGATTGAGCGGCTCCTGCAGCTCATCCCGGTGGGATCCTGGTGCTCATCCCAGTGGGATCCTGGTACTCATCCCAGTGGGATCCTGGTGCTCATCCCAGTGGGATCCTGGTGCTCATCCCAGTGGGATCCTGGTGCTCATCCCAGTGGGATCCTGGTGCTCATCTCAGTGGGATCCTGGTGCTCATCCCAGTGGGATCCTGGTGCTCATCCCAGTGGGATCCTGGTGCTCATCCCAGTGGCATCCTGGTGCTCATCCCGGTGGGATCCTGGTGCTCATCCCAGTGGGATCCTGGTGCTCATCCCAGTGGGATCCTGGTGCTCATCCCAGTGGGATCCTGGTGCTCATCCCAGTGGGATCCTGGTCCTCATCCCAGTGGGATCCTGCTGCTCATCCCAGTGGGATCCTGGTGCTCATCCCGGTGGGATCCCAGTCCTGCAGCTCACCCCATCAGGATCATCATTCCCACAGCTCATCCAGGATTCCCATTCCCCACTGCATCCCATCAGGATCCTCATCCTGGAGCTCATCCCAATGGGATCCTGCGGCTCATCCCATCGGGATCCCCATCCCACAGCTCATCCCAGCAGGATCCTGGTCCTGCAGCTCATCCAGGATTCCCATCCTGGAGCTCATCCCAATGGGATCCCCATCCTGGAGCTCATCCCAATGGGATCCTGTGGCTCATCCCATTGGGATCCCCATCCCACAGCTCATCCCAGCAGGATCCTGGTCCTGCAGCTCATCCAGGATTCCCATTCCCCAGTGCATCCCATCGGGATCATCATTCCCACAGCTCATCCAGGATTCCCATTCTCCAGCTCATCCCAACGGGATCCCCATCCTGGAGCTCATCCCAATGGGATCCTGCAGCTCATCCCATCAGGATCATCATTCCCACAGCTCATCCCAGCAGGATCCTGGTCCTGCAGCTCATCCAGGATTCCCATCCTGGAGCTCATCCCAGTGGGATCCTGCAGCGCATCCCATCGGGATCATCATTCCCACAGCTCATCCAGGATTCCCATTCTCCACCTCATCCCAATGGGATCCCCATCCTACAGAGTCCCAGTAGGATTCTCGTTCTCCACCTCATCCCAATGGGATCCCCATCCTGGAGCTCATCCCAATGGAATCCTGCAGCTCATCCCATCAGGATCGTCATTCCCACAGCTCATCCCAGCAGGATCCTGGTCCTGCAGCTCATCCAGGATTCCCATCCTGGAGCTCATCCCAATGGGATCCCCATCCCACAGCTCATCCCAGCAGGATCCTGGTCCTGCAGCTCATCCCGGATTCCCATTCTCCACCTCATCCCAATGGGATCCCCATCCTGGAGCTCATCCCAATGGGATCCTGCGGCTCATCCCATTGGGATCCCCATCCCACAGCTCATCCCAGCAGGATCCTGGTCCTGCAGCTCATCCAGGATTCCCATTCCCCAGTGCATCCCATCGGGATCATCATTCCCACAGCTCATCCAGGATTCCCATTCTCCAATGCATCCCAGTGGGATCCCCATCCTGGAGCTCATCCCAATGGGATCCTGCAGCTTATCCCATCAGGATCATCATTCCCACAGCTCATCCAGGATTCCCATTCTCCAATGCATCCCAGTGGGATCCCCATCCTGGAGCTCATCCCAATGGGATCCTGCAGCTCATCCCATCGGGATCCCCATCCCACAGCTCATCCCAGCAGGATCCTGGTCCTGCAGCTCATCCAGGATTCCCATTCCCCAGTGCATCCCATCGGGATCATCATTCCCACAGCTCATCCAGGATTCCCATTCTCCACCTCATCCCAATGGAATCCTGCAGCTCATCCCAGCAGGACTGTGGCCAAAATTCCAGTTCCAGGATTTGCCGATTTTCACCCCAAACCAGGCGATTCCAGCTCAAAAATTTGTATTTTCCTTTTATTTTTTTTTAAATTTATATTTCTTTTATTCCATTTCTTTCCCCTGCAGCTCCACCCCCTTCATTATTTTCTCCTTTAAATTTTATTTTCTTTATTCTTTGGTCGCTTTAATTTCCCTCAAACACCTCAACAACCGAGCAAAAATTATCATCATTAACATCAGGGAGATAATTATGATTTTAGTGATAATTTTTCGGGCGGTTCTGCCGCTCCAGGCGCCTTTTTAATGACAATTTCGAGGTATTTTGGGTTTTCTTTTCCCCAACCACACCCCCCCAATATTTACAGAACATTTACAGAGAATTTATTGCAATTTACAAAATATTTACAAATATTTACAAATTTTTTTTTTTTTACAAATATTTACACCCCGACCCCGTGAAATTACAAAATCCCCTCTCGAAATGTGATTTTTTTTTTAATTAAAAAAGTGATTTTTTAGCCCTTTTTTACACCGGGGATAAAAATCCCGAGGGGATTTTATCCCTCGGGGAAAAAAAAAATTCCTGAGGTTTTTTTTTTGTTGTGGGGAGCTGGGTTGAAATAATTATATTTATATATTTATTTATATACTCATATATTTGATTTTATTAAATATATTTTAATGATTTTTATGGAGCAGTTTGGAGTCACTCCCTCTCCGACCCTCCCCCATTATCCAGCCTCCTGAAATTCCCAATTTTTTAAAAAAAAACTTGGCATTTTCTCCCCAAAAACATCGCTGGAAAACCGGGATTCGGGAGGGTTTCTCCCGATTTTCTCCGGGATCCACTCGGCCCCAAAAGGAAAAGGATTTTTCCTTCCCCGCGCGGGATTTTTTTATTGGTTTAATCCAATTTTTGTGGAGGAAAAGGGAGGAATTAGGTCTGGTTTTTCCTTGATTTTGTTTTTTGGATAAAGGGATCAGGGGCTCAGGGTGGTGGGAGCCCATTCCCAGTTCATTCCCGGTTTTCCCAGCTCATTCCCTGCTCTCCCAGTCCATTCCCAGTTCATTCCTGGTTTTCCCAGCTCATTCCCTGCTCTCCCAGTTCATTCCCAATTCATTCCCAATTAATTCCCAGCTCGTTCCCAGCTCATTCCCAGTTCATTCCCAGCTTTCCCAGTTCATTCCCAGCTCATTCCCAGCTTTCCCAGTTAATTCCCAGCTCATTCCCAGCCCTCCAGCTCATTCCCATCCCATTCCCAGCTCATTCCCAGCCCATTCCCAGCTTTCCCAGTTCATTCCCAGCTCTCTCAGTTCATTCCCAGTTCATTCCCAGCTCATTCCCAGCTCTCCCAGCTCATTCCCAGTTCATTCCCAGCTCATTCCCAGCCCATTCCCAGCTTTCCCAGTTCATTCCCAGCTCTCTCAGTTCATTCCCAGTTTATTCCCAGCTCTCTCAGTTCATTCCCAGTTCATTCCCAGCTCATTCCCAGCTCTCCCAGCTCATTCCCAATTCATTCCCGGCTCATTCCCAGCCCATTCTCAGCTTTCCCAGTTCATTCCCAGTTCATTCCCAGCTCATTCCCAGTTCATTCCCAGCCCATTCCCAGCTTTCCCAGTTCATTCCCAGCTCTCCCAGTTCATTCCCATCTCTCCCAGTTCATTCCCAGATCTCCCAGCAGCCGCTTCATCCCTAAATCCCTTTCCTGGGATTCACCCCCCCCCACCTCATTTCCAGCGGCTCAAGGATATTTTTTTGGGAATTATTTGGGTTCCAGAGCACGTTTCAACTTCACCCCAAAACTCACCCCAAACCCAACGGCCCAGCACACACGCGGCCCCAAATGGGTTCCAAAACCGGCCCCACATCAAATCAGCCCCAAATAGGCCCGAAATCGGACCAAAATCTGCCCCAAATCAAATCAGGCCCAAATCTGCCCCAAATCGGCTCAAAATCAGCCCCGAAATCGGACCAAAATCAGCCTCAAATCTGCCCCTAATCGGCTCAAAATCAGCCCCGAAATCGGACCAAAATCAGCCTCAAATCTGCCCCTAATCGGCTCAAAATCAGCCCCAAATAGGCCCGAAATCGGACCGAAATCGGACCAAAATCAGCCCCAAATTGGCTCCAAATCAGCCCCAAATCGGCCCCAAATCGGACCGAAATCGGACGGAAATCAGCCCCAAATCAGCCCCGAAACTGGACCGAAATCAACCCCAAATCTTCCCCAAATCGGCCTCAAATAAGCTCCAAATCGACCCCAATAGCCCCGAAATCGGACCAAAATCAGCCCCAAATCAGCCCCAAATCTGCCCCAAATCAAATCGGCCCCAAATCAGCCCCAAGTAGGTCTGAAATCAGACCGAAATCCACCCCAAACCGGCCCCTAAATCAAATCGGCCCCAAATCAGCCCCAAATCTCTCCCGGACCCCTCGCGGCTCCTCGGGGCAGCCCCATCCCCACCTGGGGCTCCCCATCCCCGGCGCCCCCCGGCACCTCCCGCTCCGCCGCGATCCTGGAATTTTCCCTGTCCTCTCCTGCGCTCCTCAGGGATCGTCCAGGACCCCGCAGGCGCGGACTTTGAGGCTGGGGGGCACGGGGATGGCGCTGCCCCCCAGGTGCCACCGCCACAGCGGGTGCGTCTTGGACAGAGCCCAGGAGTTTTTACCGCCCAGCGAAGAGGCCGGGCACAGGTCCCCATCCTCGCCCACCACCAGCGAAGGCGTGCAGGGGAAGTTGCCCATGAGGCTGAAGGAATTCCGAGGCGGGCTGGCTCTGCAGGGAGCGTTTCCCTTCCTGGAATTCCTCCTCCCGGGAGTTTTCGGAGGCCTCGCTTTGCAGGAGCTGCGCTGCCTCTCGGAGCCGCGGGAGAGGCGCCGCCGTTTGGGGTTCCCGTCCTGGCGGCCCCGCAGCGCCCCGGGGCTCTCGGCTCGTCCTCGGCGGGGTTGGAAGCGCAGCTCCGCTCCCCTCCAGGGTTCCGGGCTCTCCCCGCCGTGCCCCAAACCTTTCCCGTCCAGGTTGAAACCCTTGGCGTAGCACCACAGCTTGGAGCGGCGGATCAGGCGGTCGAAGTGCTCCGGCCGCGGCTCCCCGGGCGCAGCGGGGCCGGGGCTCCCCCGCAGCTCCCGGGTCGGCTCTGGGGAAGGCGGCGGCTCCGGGGAGGTTCCGCTCGGCCGCTCGAACGAGGAGCTTTTGTTCGAGGCGTCTTTGTGCGAATCCTTCCCTCCGGCGTCGCCAAAGCCGCGCTCCTTTTGTGGCGGGGCCCCTCCGGCGGTGCTGCTGGGGGAGGGAGGGGGCGAGGAGGAGGAGGAGGAGGAGGAGGAGGAGGAGGAGGAGGAGGAGGAGGCAGGGGAGGCCTCGTGCTTGGCGCACAGCCCCGGCTGAGCCCCCGGCGCCGCCGCCGCGCTCAAACTTCCCAAAGTGGAGGCTCGCAAGGTCCGGGCCCAGAGGTGCTGCGAGAGGAAGAGCAGCTCGGGGTCGGGGCGCGGCGCTTTGCCCGGGGGGGGCTCCGCCGGCCGCTCCTCCCCGAGCGGCTCCCGGGAGGGCTGGAAGCGGGGCAGGGCCGCCTGCCGGTACCGCGTGCTCTGCACCGAGTCCCCGCTGCACAGCGAGCTGCTCTCCGACTCCGAGGAGCTGCCCTCCTCGCTGCTGCACGAGCTGTCCCCTTCCTCCTCCTCCTCCTCTTCCTCCTCCTCTTCCTCCTCCTCCTCCGAGGACTCGCTGGAGGTGGCCGGGCTGGACGCTGCGAGGTCCAGGCTGGAGTCCGAGTCGCTGGAGTAGCCGGCGGACGTTCCCTGTCTCCGGGAGGCGGAGAAGCCGCGGGTCCGGCCCTTCCCGGCGGCCGCGGGCCCCGCTCCGAGCGGGGCGAGCCCCGGGGCGCAGCACGGACCCCTCCGGTGCCGGCCCGCGGGGGCGAGCGCGGCCGGGAGCGCGCAGGGCTGCAGCAGAGCCAAGTTTCGGGGGGACCCAGCCAGGACACCCCCAAAAATCCCCCCCCGAGCCGCCAGGAGAGGCTGAGGGGCGGGGGGGCCGCAGCAACCGCCGGCCCTGCAGGGCGAGGGGCGCGGGCAGGGGAAGAACTCCCCGGGGCCCGGCAGCAGCAGCTGCTCCCTTCTCCTGCTCTTCCTCCTCCTCCTCTTCCTCCGGCGCGGGCTGAGGCTCTCGCAGGAGGTGCAGAGCGCCTCCAGGTCGGCCTTGGAGATGAGCGAGCACTTCACGGCGCGCGTGGGCACCGAGCGGATGGCCTTGAGCGTCCGCAGCTCCTGCAGGTCGCAGCGGCGGCTCTTGATCTTTAAAGTCTCCATCTTCTTGCTGATGGTGGCCCTGGGGATGTCCTTGAACAGGTCGCTGAGCACCTGGGCCAGGGCGAACATCTGGGTGCCGTCGATCTGCAAGTAGCCCAAGTTGATGCCTTGGATCTCCTGGTAGCCCGCGTGGAACTCGCCCGGCCGGGTTTGCCCGCTGAAATCCACGGTGGCCGCCGGAACCACCCCCAGGGTCCCCTCGCAGGTCAGGAACATTTTTGGGAGTTTGTTTTTTTTTTTTTTTTGTTTTGTTTTTCTCTTTACTTTGTCCCTTTTAAAGAGGGAAAATAACCAGGGGAATCATCGGGGCATTCCTGTTGCCACTCGCTGGTCGCGCACATCCCACCGGAGAGGGGCCGGAGGGGGGGAGGGGAGGCGGAAAAAAAAAAAAGAAAAAAACCAAGGAAAAGAGGGGAGAAAAAATATAAAAATAAAGCCAAAGAGGTCGATCTCTCTTTTCAAACGCTCCGCTCGAGGCTTGGCAACATCTTCCGAACGCCCAATTCCTGCTGCGGGGGGCTCGGCTCCTTCGTCTGCCCCTTCCCCGGCCGTGAAAAAAAAACCAGAAAAGAGAAAAAAATCAAAAAGTCGAACATTTCTCATCGCCCGGGCCGGCCCCGCACCCACCTCCTCCTCCTCCCAAATCATCGCTGTGGGTTTTTTTGGGGGGGTGGGTTTAGTGTGAATCAAGGGTTTGAGGGACAAAGCTCGGGGGGGGTCCCAACCCTGGGGACACCCCGGGAACGCCCCCGATGTCGCCAACCCCCAAATTTCACACGCGCCCCAACCCCGCGCACACAATGGGGCCCTCCCCGCGCCGCTTTTGGCTTTTCCCCCCTCTCTTTTCCCACCCCCCCCCCAAAAAAAAACCCAAAAAATTCAAAAATTTACAAATCACGCCGGCTCCGAGGCGGCCGCGGCGGCAGCGCGGGCGCCTCCGCTTTGTTTCCGCGCTTTAAATGGATTTTTCGAGGATTTTTTGGCTCCGCGCGGGGTTGGTTGAAGAGGTCGCTGCGCCTTCCCAAACGCGGATTCCTCTGGGATGGGTGTGTGGAGGAATATTTTTAATAAAGGTTCCTCCTAGGCGGGTCCTCGGCCGCGGTTCATGCTCCGGATTATTAATTAATAGCTGATTAATTGGGTTTATTAGGTGGTGAGGAAAAGCGGCGGAGAAAGGGAGTTGGGAAAGAGTTGGGTTCTTCTTTTTTTATCTTCTTCTTCTTTTTATTTTTACTCGAGCACCGGTTTTATGGTTTTTTTTTTCTTCTGAATTCTTTCTTAAAAGGGAAAAAAAAATTTCTTTTAAAAAAGTAAAAAGGAAAAAATAAATTAAAAAGTAAAAAGAAAAAAAATTTAAAACGTAAATAGAAAAAAAAAAAAAGAAAAAAGTCAAAGGAAAAAAATGCAAAGAGAAAAAAAGGTAAAGGAAAAGAGGAAAATATAAAAAACAGGAAAAGAAAAAAAAGGAAAAACAGGAAAAGAAAAAAATAGGAAAAGAAAAAAAGAAAGGAAAAAACAGGAAAAGAAAAAAATAGGAAAAGAAAAAAATGCAAAAAAAAGAAAAGAAAAGGAAAAAAAGAAAAGAAAAAATTGGAAAAATAAAAAAAAATTGGGGGGAAAAAAGAAGAAAAATTAAAAATAGGGAGGGGAAAAATTTTTAAAAATGAGGGAAAAATAGAGGGGGAAGAAAAGGGAATTCTCTCGCACGTTTTGGAGCTGCTAAAGTTTATTCCCAATTTTAAATCCCAAGGTTTCTTCTGTCTTCAGCAACTCTCCCCCCCCAAAAAAAACAAACCCAAAAAACCAACCGAACAACAAAAAAACCCAAACAAAAAACCCCAAAACCAACTCGGGGCCGCGAATTCCTCTTCCCAAAAGGGTGGAAAAATGGGAAAAAATGGGGAAAAATGGGGAAAAATGGGGGGAAAAATTGAAAATAAAGCTCCTCGGAGGCTCCTTTGTCCCGGCCCCGCGGGTCCCTCTGAACCTGAGGCCGCTGGAGCGGGGTTTTCACTCCTGCTCAGGAGGCGAATTTTGGGGAAACTGTTCCCTGGGAAACCTTCCTGGGGGCAGGGAAGCGGCGGCTCCGATCCCTCCCCAGCCCTTTTTTTTTTTGTTTTCCGCGTGAAAAGTTGGATTTGTTCCTCTTTCTCTGCTTTTTTTGGGGGTTTTTATTTTAAATTTTCATGCTGGCGGAATGGGAGTGATTTAATAAATGATTTGTTGGGCCACGAGCGATCCTGGTTTAGCAGCGATCCCGGGGGAGGAGGAGGAAAAAAAGAGGAGGAGGAGGAGGAGGAGGAGGAGGAGGAGGAGGAGGAGGAAGCGCATTCCTGAGAGAGCGTGGAGTAAGAAAAAAAATTTAAAAAAAAAAATTTAAAAATTAAAAAAAAAAATTCCAAATAAATTCCAAATAACTCCAGTTCCGGAGCGGGCACCACCTGATCGCTTTTCCCTCCCATCCCAGAGCTCCTAAAAGGATCCCTGTGGGATTTTCCCCTTTCCCAGCACCCATGGGTGCTCTCCAGAGGTGAAAAAATCCCGGTTTTCCAGCCCCAAATCCCGCGTTTCCCGCCCTGGTTTCGCGCAGGAGAATTTCCCGTGAGGAAAACCAACCAAAAACCCGAATTCCTCTTTGTTCGGGGAGGGTTTGGGCGCCGCCAAAAAAGAAAAATTCCCGAAAATTTTTGGAGCTTCCCTGGGAATCTTGGGGTTAAATTCCATTTTCCACACCGAGCCAGAGCCATTTTACCTTTGGGCTGAGCTCCGGAGGAGGGAGGGGAGAGGGGAAGGAAAATTCGGGAATTTTCCCCTCCCGAGGGCTCCGGGAGGATCCCAAATCCCAAGGAATTCTCCCTGATGTCCTCGGGATGGGGGGGGGGAGCGTTTTGGGGAGCAACCGGAGCGGGGGAAGGGATGGAGACGTCATTTCCCAGGAAATCTGCGGTGGGAGCGGCGCCAGGACGGGGATTTTTTTTTGGGGAAAGGGGCGAAATTCCACCGGGATTCCACGTGGGTGTGTCCGGGAGATGGAAATAGTTGATATTTATAAATATATTTATTTTTAATTTATATATTCTATTTATGAAGGGGTGGGCAGGGCACAGGCAGGAGGTGCTTCCCGAATAAATTGATTTTAATCCCAAATAAACTCGTTTTAATCCCAAATAAACCCATTTTAGTCCCAAATAAACTCGTTTTAGTCCCAAATAAACTCATTTTAATCCCAAATAAACTCATTTCATCCCAAATTCCAGGTGTTCCTTCCACAGGTGTCCCCTCACCTCCCGCTCTCAATGCCCAACTTGCTCTTTTTTACTCTTTTTTATTCTTTTTTACTCTTTTTTACTCTTTTTTACTCCTTTTTACTCTTTCTGGGGTTTTTTTAGGCCTGGGGATGGGAAAAGCCAAGGATTGGGATGTTCCAGGGTCCCACCGAGGGATCCCTGGGGAGGATTTTTTTGGGAATGAGCACAGCCAGAAAATCTGGAATATCCAAATATCAGAATATCCCAATATCGGAATATCCCAATATTGGAATATCCCAATACTTGGAATATTTGAATATGGGAATATTGGAATATCAGAATTTTGGAATATCCAAATATCTGAATATCCCAATATCCCAATATTTGAATAAGGGAATGTCCCAATATAGGAATATCTTAATATCTGAATATCCCAATATGGAAATACCTGAATATGGGAATATTGGAATATCCCAATATCCCAGTATCGAACTATCTGAATATGGGAATATTGGAATATCTGAATATCCCAATATCGGAATATTGAAATATAGGAATATTGAAATATAGGAATATTGAAATATTGACATATTGGAATATCCCAATATCAGAATATTGGAATATCCAAATATCCTAATATCCCAATATCTGAATATCTGAATAACTGAATATCCCAAAATTCTAACATCCAAATATCAGAATATCCCAACATGGGAATATCAGAATATGGGAATATCTAAATAACAGGATATCAGAATATCCCAATATTGGAATATCCCAATATCCCAATACTCAGAATATTTGAATATGGGAATATTGGAATATCCCAATATTGGAATATCCAAATATCTGAATATCCCAATATCTGAATAATGGAATATCCCAATATAGGAACATCTTAATATCTGAATATCCCAATATGGAAATACCTGAATATGGGAATATGGGAATATCCCAATATCAGTATATTGGAATATCCCAATATCCCAGTATCTATCTGAATATGGGAATATTGGAATATCTGAATATCCCAATATCGGAATATTGAAATATAGGAATATTGAAATATCAGAATATTGAAATATTGACATATTGGAATATCCCAATATCAGAATATTGGAATATCCAAATGTCTGAATATCCCAATATCCCAATATCTGAATAACTGAATATCCCAAAATTCTAATATCCAAATATCTGAATATCCCAACATGGCAATATCAGAATATGGGAATATCTAAATATCAGGATATCAGAATATCCCAATATTGGAATATCCCAATATTGGAATATCCCAATATCCCAATACTCGGAATATTTGAATATGGGAATATTGGAATAACCCAATATTGGAATATCCAAATATCTGAATATCCCAATATCTGAATAATGGAATATCCCAATATAGGAATATCTTAATATCTGAATATCCCAATATGGAAATATCTGAATATGGGAATATGGGAATATCCCAATATCAGTACATTGGAATATCCCAATATCCCAATATCCCAATAGCAGACTATCTGAATATCCAAATATCTGAATATGGGAATATTTGAATATCTGAATATCTGAATATCCCAATATCGGAATATTGAAATATCCGAATATCTGAATATCCCAATATCCCAATATCTGAATAACTGAATATCCCAAAATTCCAGTATCCAAATATCTGAATATCCCAATATCCAAAAGTCTGAATACCCCAATATCCAAATGTCTGAATATCCCAATATGGGAATATCAGAAAATCTGAATATTGGAATATCCAAATACCTGAATATCCCAATATCCCAAGATCAGAATACTGGAATATCTGAATACCCATATATGGGAATATCAGAAAATCAGAACATTGGAATATACAAATATCCCAACATCCCAACATCCCAATATCCCAATATCCCAATATCCCAATATCCCAATATCCCAATATCAGAAAATCGGGTATTTGAACACCCAAATATGGGAATATCAGAAAATTGGAATATTCTGATATCCAAATATCTGAATATCCCAATATCCCAATATCAGAATATCGGAATATCCGAACACCCAAATATGGGAATATCAGAAAATTGGGATATCCCAATACCCAAATATCTGAATATCCCAATATCCAAATGTCTGAATATCCCAATATCCCAATATCAGAATATCAGAAAATCTGAATATTGGAATATCCAAATACCTGAATTTCCCAATATCCCAAGATCAGAATACTGGAATATCCGAATACCCATATATGGGAATATCAGAAAATCAGAATATTGGAATATACAAATATCCCAACATCCCAATATCCCAATATCCAAATATCCCAATATCCCAATATCCCAATATCCCAATATGGGAATATTGAAATATCAGAATACCAAAATACTGAATTATTGGAATATCCTAATACCAGAATATTGGGATATCCAAATATCCCAATATCCGAATAACTGGATATCCCAAAATTCCAATATCCAAATATCTGAATATCCCAATATCCAAAAGTCTGAATATCCCAATATCCAAATGTCTGAATATCCCAATATCCCAATATGGGAATATCAGAAAATCTGAATATTGGAATATCCAAATACCTGAATATCCCAATATCCCAAGTTCAGAATGCTGGAATATCCGAATACCCATATATGGGAATATCAGAAAACTGGAATATTGGAATATACAAATATCCCAACATCCCAACATCCCAATATCCCAATATCCCAATATCTCAATATCCCAACATCCCAATATCAGAATACTGGAATATCTGAACACCCAAATATGGGAATATCAGAAAATTGGAATATTCTGATATCCAAATATCCGAATATCCCAATATCCCAATATCAGAATATTGGAATATCCGAATACCCATGTATGGGAATATCAGAAAATTGGAATATCCCAATATCCAAATATCTGAATATCCCAATATCCCAATATGGGAATATTGAAATATCAGGATATCAAAATACTGAATTATTGGAATATCTTAATATCAGAATATTGGGATATCCAAATATCCCAATATCCGAATAACTGGATATCCCAAAATTCCAATATCCAAATGTCTGACTATCCCAACATCCAAATGTCTGAATATCCCAATATCCCAATATCAGAATATCGGGATATCCAAACACCCAAATATGGGAATATCAGAAAATTGGAATATCCCAATATCCAAATATCTGAATATCCCAATATCCAAATATCTGAATATCCCAATATCCAAATGTCTGAATATCCCAATATCCCAATATGGGAATGTTGAAATATCAGAATATCGAAATACTGAATTATTGGAATATCCCAACATCCAAATATCCTAATATCCGAATAACTGAATATCCCAAAATTCCAATATCCAAATATCTGAATATCCCAATATCAGAAAATCGGAATATCTGGACACCCAAATATGGGAATATCAGAAAATCGGAATATCGGAATATCCAAATATCCAAATATCTGAATATTTGTCTTTATCGATGCCTTTAATTGGGTATTTATTGGTGTTTGTGCACTTCTGTATTTGCATATTTATGTATTTGTGTATTTTTATATTTATATATTTATATGTGTATTTATTTTTATATTTCTGTATCAATTAATTCATTTTATATATTTAAATCTATTTATATAGTTGTATATTTGTATATTTCTGTGTTAATTAAATTTTATAGGTATGTTTGTGTATTTATATATTAATTTGTGCATATATTAATTTATATATATTTATATATATTTATATATATTATATATTTATTATTATATTTATTATATTTATTATTTATATATTTATATATTATATATTTATATATATTATATATTATTATATTATATTATAAATATATAAATATAGACTTTTATATATAAATATATTTATATTTTATATTTTATATATTTACATTTTTATATTTTATATTTTTATATTTTTATTTTTATACTTATATTTATATATTTATATATTTTTATATTATTTATATATTTATATATTTATTTATTTATTTATATATTATATATTTATATATTTTATATATTTTATATTATTTATATATTTATATATTTATATATTGACACATTCCTACCCCATCCCAATCCCTGCACCCGAGGGGATTTTGGAATTCCCAACTTCCCCTGGCCACAGGACAACCCCTGAAGTATTCCCAGGAAAATCCTCACCTGGGAATTTCCTCCCTGGGACCTTCGGATCCTGCAGGAAGGAGGAAATTTATGGAAATTCCCCCAAATCCGGGAGTGCTGGGAGGATCTTCCAGGGTGGGAATGGGGGATTTGGGATCGGGATAAAAGTGGGGGGGAATTCCCAGGCGGAACAATTCCCATAAAATCGTTCCAGGTGAGGATTGTCCTGGTGGGGATCCAGGCAGGAACACGAGGAGGAGGAAATCCGGGAATTCTACGGGATGTGGGAAGGGATTCATGGGATGGGATGGGATGGGATGGGATGGGATGGGATGGGATGGGATGGGATGGGATGGGATGGGATGGGATGGGATGGATGGGATGGGATGGGATGGGATGGGATGGGATGGGATGGGATGGGATGGGATGGGATGGGATGGGATGGATGGGATGGGATGGGATGGGATGGGATGGGATGGGATGGGATGGGATGGGATGGGATGGGATGGGATGGGATGGGATGGGATGGGATGGGATGGGATGGGATGCGATGGGATGGGATGGGATGGGATGGGATGGGATGGGATGGGATGGGATGGGATGGGATGGGATGGGATGGGATGGGATGGGATCCATGGGATTTTATAGGTTTTGGAAGAACCGATGGGCCTTTTCCACCAGATTCCTGTGTTTTTCCCAAAGACTGACTTTTCCACAGGATTCCCTCAAAAGGAGGGACTTTTCCACAAGATTTCCCAGTTTTTTCCCAAAAAGCGGGGCCTTTTCCACAAGATTCCCATGTTTCCCCCCCGGAAGGAGGGGTCTTTCCACAGGATTTCCAGGTTTTTCCCCAAAAGTAGGGAACATTCCACAAGAATCCCATGTTTCCCCCAAAAAGAGGGACCTTCCCACCAGATTCCCATGTTTTCCCCCCAAATGCTGGGAGTTTTCCACGAGATTCCCATTTTCCCCCCAAACTAGGGGTCTTTCCAAAAGATTTCCGTGTTTCCCCCAAAAACAGGAACCTTCCCCCAGGATTCCCATATTTCCCCCAAAAGGATTCCCGCGTTTTCCCCCAAAATGAGAACAGGGAATTCCGGGCAATCCCGGAAATTTTGGGCTGAATCGCTGCTCCCTGAGCATTCCCAAGCAGAGCCGCTCCCATTTTTTTTCCTCCCAAATCCTCCAAATTTTGGGATCAAAATCTCTCTAATGCTTCCCTCCCTGCCCACCCCAAAGGAAGCCGTGCTCCTTTTAGGGCCGAGCTCCTCCAAATGGGATTTTCCCTTTTTTATTCCCAAAAATCCCATTTTCGGTAACCAAACCCTTCCCCCCCATCCCTTCCCGCTCTTCCCAAATTCCCGAAAGCTCCAACTTTGCATTTCTGAGGGATCGGGGCGGGCTCGGGGTCCCCGGGGTCGCTTTGGGGTCAGCGGTGTCAGCGCGGGTCACGGAGCAGCTGCTCCGGCCCTAAATCCCCTGGAAAACCCCGGGAATTGGGAGAATCCATTCACATCCCCAAAAAAACTCCACTCCACGACTTTTCCTCCTCTGGATTTGCCCCTCTCCAGGGAATTCCCGCTTTCCCACCCTCATTCCGCCCAATTAACAGCCCCTTAATTAATTTATTTCCCTGCACACCCCCAGGAGCTGCCACCAACCCTTGGGATGTCCCCAACCCTTGGGATGTTCCAAACCCTCGGGATGTCCCCAGCGCTCCTTCTCCCGATTTTCCACGCTCGGATTTTCCCGAGGGGAAAAATTTCCCGATTTCATTCCCAAAAAAATCCGAATTTCGGAGTTTTCCGCTCCCCGGCGCTGCCGCGTTGTCCCCACACGGTGGCAATGTCAGCCCGGCTGCTCCAGAGGTGCCCAAAAAAACCTGGAATTTTTCCTTGGAGCAGCTTCAGGTTGGATTTTAGGGAAAAGTCCTTTTTGGAAGGGCAGAATTCCTGGGAATGTTCAGCATGTGGCAATTGGGGACACCGAAGAATTCCTGAAAATGTTCAGAATGTGGCACTTGGGAACACCGGAGAATCCCTGGGAATGGTCAGGACGTGGCACTTGGGAACACCAGGAGAATTCCTGGGAATGTTGGGGATGTGGCACTTGAGGACACCGGAGAATTCCTGGGAATGTTCAGGATGTGGCAACTGGGGACACCAGAGAATCTCTGGGAATGTTCAGGATGTGGCACTTGGGGACACCAGGAGAATTCCTGGGAACATTCGGGATGTGGCACTTGGGGACACCGAAGAATTCCTGGGAATGTTCAGGATGTGGCGCTTGGGGACAGCAGGAGAATTCCTGGGAATGTTCGGACATGGCACTTGGGGACAATGGAGAATTCCTGGGAATGTTCAGGATGTGGCACTTGGGGACAACGGAGAATTCCTGAGAATGTTGGGGATGTGGCACTTGGGGACACCAGAGAATTCCCAGGAATGTTTGGACGTGGCACTTGTGGACAGCAGGAGAATTCCTGGGAACGTTCGGGATGTGGCACCTGGGGACACCGAAGAATTCCTGTGAATGTTCAGATGTGGCACTTGGGGACACCGAAGAATTCCTGGGAATGTTGGGGATGTGGCACTTGGGGACACCGAAGAATTCCTGGGAATGTTCAGACGTGGCACTTGGGGACAGCGGAGAATTCCTGGGAATGCTCAGGATGTGGCACTTGGGGACACAAGAGAATTCCTGGGAACGGTCAGGATGTGGCACTTGGGGACACTGGAGAATTCCCGGGAATGTTCGGACGTGGCACCTGGGGACACCGGAGAATTCCTGGGAATGTTGGGGATGTGGCACTTGGGGACACCGGAGAATCCCTGGGAACGGTCAGGACGTGGCACTTGGGGACACCGGAGAATTCCCGGGAATGTTTGGATGTGGCACTTGGGGGACAGCAGGAGAATTCCAGGGAATGTTCAGGATGTGGCACTTAGGGACAACGGAGAATTCCCGGGATTGTTCGGACGTGGCACCTGGGGACACCGGAGAATTCCTGGGAATGTTGGGGATGTGGCATTTGGGGACATCGGAGAATTTCTGAGAATGTTGGGGACGTGGCACTTGGGGACACCGGAGAATTCCAAGGAATGTTCAGGATGTGGCACTTGGGAACATGGGGTGGTGACACCAGGAAATGGTGGGGCTTGGAGGGTTTTTCCAAGGGAATAATTCCATAATTCCATAATTCCAAGATTCCAGGATTCCATAGAGCCTTTCATCCCAGGGAAAGGGGTGGAGGTGACAGAAGTGACAGGGGGTGACTCCTGCCCCATTCCCAATCCAGGAAATTGGGATCCTGGGATGTTTCCCAAGGTCAGGGAATGGATGATGGGGCTGAGAATGGTGCCGACCTAGCCCGAGAAGGGTTTGGGATGGAGGGATGGATCCATGGATGGATGGATGGATGGAGGGATGGATGGATGGATGGAGGGAGGGATGGATCCATGGATGGATGGATCCATGGATGGATGGATCCATGGACCCACAGATGGATGGATGAATGGATGGATGGAGGGATGGATGGATGGATGGATGGATGGATGGATGGATGGATCCATGGATGGATGGACAGAGGGATGGATGGATGGAGGGATCCATGGATGGATGGACAGAGGGATGGATGGATGGAGGGATCCATGGATGGAGGGATGGATGGATGGATGGATGGATGGATGGATGGAGGGATGGATGGATGGATGGATGGATGGAGGGATGGAGGGATGGTTCCATGGATCCATGGGTCCATGGATGGATGGGGGATGGAGGGATCCATGGATGGATGGATCCATGGATGGATGGACTGGAATGATGAATGGGATGGCATCCAGGAAATTCAAGATCCCAGGCTGTTTCCCAAGCTCAGGATTGGGATCTGGGGCTGGACACCCCCCGGAATTCCCACTCTGCCGCTCCGGGGTGGCCGATCCAGAGGGGGGATCCCGATCCCTTTTCCCTCCTCACCCCCAGACCCCAAACCCGGCTCAGCCCCATTGGGCTGCGACTACGGAATGAAAACCAGGACTAAAAACAAGGACTAAAAACCAGGAATAAAAACAAGGAATAAAAAAACAGGAATAAAAACCAGGACTAAAAACAAGGAATAAAAACAAGGACTAAAAACAAGGACTAAAAACCAGGAATAAAAACAAGGAATAAAAAAAACAGGAATAAAAACCAGGACTAAAAACCAGGAATAAAAACCAGGAATAAAAAACAGGACTAAAAACGAGGACTAAAAACAAGGACTAAAAACAAGGAATAAAAACCAGGACTAAAAACCAGGAATAAAAACGAGGAATAAAAACAAGGACTAAAAACGAGGAATAAAAACAAGAAACAAAAACAAGGAATAAAAACGAGGACTAAAAACCAGGAATAAAAACAAGGACTAAAAACCAGGAATAAAAACCAGGAATAAAAACCAGGACTAAAAACCAGGACTAAAAACCAGGAATAAAAACCAGGACTAAAAACCAGGAATAAAAACCAGGAATAAAAACCAGGAATAAAAACCAGGAATAAAAACAAGGAATAAAAAAACAGGAAAAAAAACCAGGAATAAAAACCAGGAATAAAAACCAGGACTAAAAACCAGGAATAAAAACCAGGACTAAAAACCAGGAATAAAAACAAGGACTAAAAACCAGGAATAAAAACCAGGACTAAAAACCAGGAATAAAAACCAGGAATAAAAACCAGGACTAAAAACCAGGAATAAAAACGAGGACTAAAAACCAGGAATAAAAACCAGGAATAAAAACCAGGACTAAAAACCAGGACTAAAAACCTGGAATAAAAACCAGGAATAAAAACCAGGAATAAAAACGAGGAATAAAAACGAGGACTAAAAACCAAGACTAAAAACAAGGAATAAAAACCAGGAATAAAAACAAGGAATAAAAACAAGAAATAAAAACGAGGACTAAAAACCAGGAATAAAAACCAGGAATAAAAACGAGGACTAAAAACCAGGAATAAAAACGAGGACTAAAAACCAGGAATAAAAACCAGGAATAAAAACAAGGACTAAAAACGAGGACTAAAAACCAGGAATAAAAACAAGGAATAAAAACCAGGAATAAAAACCAGGAATAAAAACGAGGACTAAAAACAAGGACTAAAAATGAGGAAGAAAAACAAGAAATAAAAACCAGGACTAAAATCAAGGACTAAAAACGAGGAATAAAAACCAGGAATAAAAACCAGGACTAAAAACCAAGACTAAAAACAAGGAATAAAAACCAGGACTAAAAACAAGGACTAAAAACCAGGAATAAAAACCAGGACTAAAAACAAGGACTAAAAACAAGGACTAAAAACCAGGAATAAAAACCAGGAATAAAAACCAGGACTAAAAACAAGGACTAAAAATGAGGACTAAAAACAAGGACTAAAAACCAGGAATAAAAACCAGGAATAAAAACGAGGACTAAAAACCAGGAATAAAAACCAGGAATAAAAACGAGGACTAAAAACAAGGACTAAAAACCAAGGAATAAAAACCAGGAATAAAAACAGGACTAAAAACCAGGAATAAAAACAAGGACTAGGACTAAAAACAAGGACTAAAAACAAGGACTAAAAACCAGGAATAAAAACCAGGAATAAAAACGAGGACTAAAAACCAGGAATAAAAACCAGGAATAAAAACGAGGACTAAAAACCAGGAATAAAAACCAGGAATAAAAACGAGGACTAAAAACCAGGAATATAAACGAGGACTAAAAACAAGGACTAAAAATGAGGAATAAAAACAAGAAATAAAAACAAGGAATAAAAACCAGGAATAAAAATGAGGACTAAAAAAAAGGACTAAAAACGAGGAATAAAAACCAGGAATAAAAACGAGGACTAAAAACGAGGAATAAAAACGAGGACCAAAAAACCAAGACTAAAAACAAGGAATAAAAACCAGGACTAAAAGCCAGGACTAAAAAGGAGGAATTAAACCGGGAGGGGGGAGCGAGGCTCTCAAAGAGCGCCCGAGCTCCAAATTTGTGTCTCCATGGCAACCCCGGCGATGCCGCGGCTCTCCCGGGGCTCGGGGCCGCCTCTCCCCGCCTTCATCGCTCCTTTTCCAGCCTTTTTTTCCCGGTTTTTATCCCCCCCTTTTGCCCTCTTGGAATTTGCCTTGGTGACTCAGCGCGGGCAGAGGGATCAGCGCCCTTGGTTTGTCCTCAAATCCTCTCCCGAAACGCGCCTTAAAAACCCCGATCCCACAAAATTCTGAGGGCGGAGAACGATGGATTCGGGAGGTGGAACCCAAATGTTCCTAAAAAAACTCCAATCCCACAAAATTCCAGGGGTTGGGAGTGATGGTTCAGGGGCTGGAATACAAATGTTCCTTTAAAAACCCCAATCCTACAAAATTCCAGGCGTGTGGAGAGCTGAGTTTGGGAACTGGAACCCAAATGTGCCTTAAAAACCCCAATCCCACAAAATTCCAGGCGTGTGGAGTGATGGATTCGGGAGGTGGAACCCAAGCGTTCCTGAAAAAAAACTCCAATCCCACAAAATTCCAGGGGTTGGGAGCGATGGTTCAGGGGCTGGAACGCAAATTTTCCTTTAAAAACCCCAATCCTACAAAATTCCAGAGGTGTGGAGAGCTGGGTTCGGGAACTGGAACCCAAACGTGCATTAAAATCCCAAATCCCACAAAATTCCAGGGTGTGGAGTGATGGATTCGGGAGGTGGAACCCAAGCGTTCCTGAAAAAAAAACTCCGATCCCACAAAATTCCAGGGGTGTGGAGAGCTGGGTTCGGCAACTGGAACCCAAATGTGCATTAAAAACCCCGATCCCACAAAATTCCAGGGGTTGGGAGTGATGGATTCGGGAGGTGGAACCCAAACGTTCCTGAAAAAAACTCCAATCCCACAAAATTCCAGGGGTTGGGAGTGACGGTTCAGGAGCTGGAACACAGAACTTCCTTTAAAAACCCCAATCCTACAAAATTCCAGGGGTGTGGAGAGCTGGGTTCGGGAACTGGAACCCAAATGTGCCTTAAAAACCCCAATCCCACAAAATTCTGAGGGTGGAGAACGATGGATTCGGGAGGTGGAACCCAAACGTTCCTAAAAAAAAACTCCAATCCCACAAAATTCCAGGGATTGGGAGTGACGGTTCAGGAGCTGGAACACAGAACTTCCTTTAAAAACCCCAATCCTACAAAATTCCAGGGGTGTGGAGAGCTGGGTTCGGGAACTGGAACCCAAATGTGCCTTAAAAACCCCAATCCCACAAAATTCTGAGGGTGGAGAACGATGGATTCGGGAGGTGGAACCCAAACGTTCCTAAAAAAAAACTCCAATCCCACAAAATTCCAGGGATTGGGAGTGACGGTTCAGGAGCTGGAACACAGAACTTCCTTTAAAAACCCCAATCCTACAAAATTCCAGGGGTGTGGAGAGCTGGGTTCGGGAACTGGAACCCAAATGTGCCTTAAAAACCCCAATCCCACAAAATTCTGAGGGTGGAGAACGATGGATTCGGGAGGTGGAACCCAAACGTTCCTAAAAAAAAACTCCAATCCCACAAAATTCCAGGGATTGGGAGTGACGGTTCAGGAGCTGGAACACAGAACTTCCTTTAAAAACCCCAATCCTACAAAATTCCAGGGGTGTGGAGAGCTGGGTTCGGGAACTGGAACCCAAATGTGCCTTAAAAACCCCAATCCCACAAAATTCTGAGGGTGGAGAACGATGGATTCGGGAGGTGGAACCCAAACGTTCCTAAAAAAAAACTCCAATCCCACAAAATTCCAGGGATTGGGAGTGACGGTTCAGGAGCTGGAACACAGAACTTCCTTTAAAAACCCCAATCCTACAAAATTCCAGGGGTGTGGAGAGCTGGGTTCGGGAACTGGAACCCAAATGTGCCTTAAAAACCCCAATCCCACAAAATTCTGAGGGTGGAGAACGATGGATTCGGGAGGTGGAACCCAAACGTTCCTAAAAAAAAACTCCAATCCCACAAAATTCCAGGGATTGGGAGTGACGGTTCAGGAGCTGGAACACAGAACTTCCTTTAAAAACCCCAATCCTACAAAATTCCAGGGGTGTGGAGAGCTGGGTTCGGGAACTGGAACCCAAACGTGCCTTAAAAACCCCGATCCCACAAAATTCCAGGCGTGTGGAGTGACAGATTTGGGAACTGGAACCCAAACGTGCCTTAAAAACCCCGATCCCACAAAATTCTGAGGGCGGAGAACGATGGATTCGGGGGGTGGAACCCAAATGTTCCTAAAAAAAACTCCAATCCCACAAAATTCCAGGGGTTGGGAGTGATGGTTCAGGGGCTGGAACACAAATTTTCCTTAAAAAACCCCAAACCTACAAAATACTGGGAATACTGAGAATGGCACTGGGAATGGCACTGGGAATGGCACTGGGAATACTGGGAATGACACCGGGAATGGCACTGGGAATGGCACTGGGAATACTGGGAATACTGGGAACACTGGGAATGGCACCGGGAATGTCACTGGGAATGCTGGGAATGTCACTGGGAATATGGGAAATACTGGGAATACTGGGAATACTGGGAATGGCATCGGGAATACTGGAAACACTGGGAATACTGGGAATACAGGGAATGGCATCGGGAATACTGGAAATACTGGGAATACTGGGAATACTGGGAATACTGGGAATGGCATCGGGAATACTGGAAACACTGGGAATACT
The DNA here is from genome assembly GCA_034509425.1 of Eopsaltria australis. NCBI lineage: Eukaryota > Metazoa > Chordata > Aves > Passeriformes > Petroicidae > Eopsaltria > Eopsaltria australis. The sequence continues at coordinate 25,584 of JAVTVJ010002533.1, forward strand.
GGGAATACTGGGAATGGCACCAGAAATGGCACTGGGAATACTGGGAATACTGGGAATACTGTGAATACTGGGAATACTGGGAATACTGAGAATGCCACTGGGAATGGCACTGGGAATACTGGGAATACTCAGAATGGCATTGGGAATACAGGAAATACTGGGAATACTGGGAATACTGGGAATGGCACCAGGAATGGCACTGGGAATACTGGGAATGACACCAGGAATGTCCCCAGCTGGGGACACCCCGGGTCCCTCCTTCCCCTCCTGGGGGCGTTAAAAGGCGTAAAAATTCCCCGTTTTCCCCGGAAATTCGGGAATTCTGGGCCAAGGTCACCTTCCCGAGGGGTGGCACAGGTGACGAAGCTGCGGCTGGCAGTGCCCGGTCCCTGGTCACAGCTGTCACCGCTGTCACCGCTGTCACCGCTGTCACCCGTTGCCATGGAGATTTTGGGAGATTTTTGGAGATTTTGGAGATTTTCCCTCTTCCCGATGCCCTCGGAAAAGCAGCGGGAACAGGGAGGGGACATCACCGTGGAGATGCCACCACCGCCGAGATGCCACCGTGTCACCCCGACAAGCTGGCATTTGGTGTCCCCAAGTGTCCCCTCTCCAGCTCCAGCAGCTCCTCTCCGCCTTCCAGATGATTCCGGAGGTTTTCCATGGATATTCCCAGCCCTGCCGTGGGATGGATCCGGATGTGCCCGTCCAGATGTGCGGTGACGGTGACACCGTGGGGGGACCCGGCACGAGCGCGGACGGGCAACGTCCGCCTTGGGGTTGGGTTCACCCCAAAATCGGGGATGGGGTTTGGGGTTCATCCCAAAAATTCGGGGCTGGAATTTGGGATCAAGATTTGGCACCAGGATTTGGGTTTCCACCCCAAAATTTCGGGGCTGGAGTTTGGGTTTCCACCAGAAAATTTGGGGTCAAAATTTGGCCCCAGGATTTGGGTTTCTACCCCAAAATTTGGACCCAGGATTTGGGGTTTCCACCTCAAAATTTGGGATGGAATTTGGCTTTACACCCCAAAATTTGGCCCAGTATTTGGGGTTTCCACCCCAAAATTTGGGATCAAGGTTTGGGTTTCCACCCTAAAATTGGGACTGGAATTTGGGTTTCCATCCCAAAATAAGGGCTGGAGTTTGGGGCCAAAATTTGGCCCAGTATTTGGGTTTCTACCCTAAAATTGGGACTGGGATTTGGGGTTTCCACCTCAAAATTTGGCCCCAGGATTTAGGTTTCCACCCCAAAATTTGGGCTGGAATTTGGGGCAAAAATTTGGCCCAGTACTTGGGGTTTCCACCGCGAAATTTGGCCCCAGGATTTAGGTTTCCACCCCAAAATTAGGGTTGGAATTTGAGTTTTCACCCCAATATTTGGCCCTAAGATTTAGGTTTCCATCTCAAAATTTGGGCTGGAACTTAGCTTTACACCCCAAAATTTGGGCTTGAATTTGGGGCCAAAATTTGGCCCAGTATTTGGGGTTTCCACCCGAAAAATTGGCCCCAGGATTTGGGTTTCCACCCTAAAATTGGGACTGGGATTTGGGTTTCCACCCCAAAATTCAGCCCCAGGATTTGGGTTTCCACCCTAAAATTGGGACTGGGATTTGGGTTTCCAGCCCAAAATTAGGGCTGGAATTTGGGGCCAAAATTTGGCCCAGTACTTGGGGTTTCCACCCCAAAATTTGGCCCCAGGATTTAGGTTTCCACCCCAAAATTAGGGCTGGAATTTGAGTTTTCACCCCAATATTTGGCCCTAAGATTTAGGTTTCCATCTCAAAATTTGGGCTGGAACTTAGCTTTACATCCCAAAATTTGGGCTGGAATTTGGGGCCAAAATTTGGCCCAGTATTTGGGGTTTCCAGCCCAAAATTTGGCCCCAGGATTTGGGTTTCTACCCCAAAATTTGGCCCCAGGATTTAGGTTTCCACCCCAAAATTTGAGCTGGGATTTGGGGCCAAAATTTGGATCCAGGATTTGGGGTTTCCACCCCAAAACTTGGCCCCAGGATTTGGGTTTTTACCCTAAAATTGGGACTGGGATTTGGGTTTCTATTCCAAAATTGGGGATAAAATTTGGGTTTCCACCCCAAAATTTGGCCCCAGGATTTGACTTTCCACCCCAAAATTTGGGCTTGAATTTGGGGCCAAAATTTTGCCCAGTATTTGGGTTTCCAGCCCAAAATTTGGCCCCAGGATTTGGGTTTCTACCCCAAAATTGTGACTGGGATTTGTGTTTCCACCCCAAAATTAGGGCTGGAATTTGGGTTTCCACCCCAAAACTTGGCCCCAGGATTTGGGTTTTTACCCTAAAATTGGGACTGGGATTTGGGTTTCTATTCCAAAATTGGGGATAAAATTTGGGTTTCCACCCCAAAATTTGGCCCCAGGATTTGACTTTCCACCCCAAAATTTGGGCTTGAATTTGGGGCCAAAATTTTGCCCAGTATTTGGGTTTCCAGCCCAAAATTTGGCCCCAGGATTTGGGTTTCTACCCCAAAATTGTGACTGGGATTTGTGTTTCCACCCCAAAATTAGGGCTGGAATTTGGGTTTCCACCCCAAAACTTGGCCCCAGGATTTGGGTTTTTACCCTAAAATTGGGACTGGGATTTGGGTTTCTATTCCAAAATTGGGGATAAAATTTGGGTTTCCACCCCAAAATTTGGCCCCAGGATTTGACTTTCCACCCCAAAATTTGGGCTTGAATTTGGGGCCAAAATTTTGCCCAGTATTTGGGTTTCCAGCCCAAAATTTGGCCCCAGGATTTGGGTTTCTACCCCAAAATTGTGACTGGGATTTGTGTTTCCACCCCAAAATTAGGGCTGGAATTTGGGTTTCCACCCCAAAACTTGGCCCCAGGATTTGGGTTTTTACCCTAAAATTGGGACTGGGATTTGGGTTTCTATTCCAAAATTGGGGATAAAATTTGGGTTTCCACCCCAAAATTTGGCCCCAGGATTTGACTTTCCACCCCAAAATTTGGGCTTGAATTTGGGGCCAAAATTTTGCCCAGTATTTGGGTTTCCAGCCCAAAATTTGGCCCCAGGATTTGGGTTTCTACCCCAAAATTGTGACTGGGATTTGTGT
>JAVTVJ010002534.1:0-10340 GCA_034509425.1 Eopsaltria australis
ACCCAATTGGAGCGTTTTTATCCCAAAATTCATCTTCGGCTGACCATGATGCGTGGGTTTTGATCCAGCAGGCGTTTATCCCAAGGGTGACCCATTGATGTTGAGACCCTTGACTTTTCCACCCAACATTGGCTTTTCCACCCAACTAGGCCTTTTTACCCCAAATTCATCCCCATTGAGGTCCAACATTGACTTTTCCATACAATTAGGCAGTTTTACCCCAAAATTCTTCCCCATTGACCAAAATCTTGGGGTTTGGTCCAAAGGGAGCGTTTTTATCCCGAAATTTGTCCCATTGATGTTGGATCTTGACTTTTCCACCCAACTGGGTGTTTTTATCCAAAAATCCATCCCCCTTGAGGCCCAGCGTTGGCTTTTCCACCCAACTGGGCATTTTTATTCCCAATCCATCCTCGTTGACGTTAGACGTTGACTTTTCTACCCAATTGGGGCGTTTTTATCCTAAAATTTGTCCCCATTGAAGTCCAATATTGGCTTTTCCACCCAACGTTGACTTTCCGTCCAATTGGAGCGTTTTTATCCCAAAACTCATCCCTGTTGAGATCCAACCTTGACTTTTTTATCCAACGTTGACTTTTTCACCCAATTGGGATGTTTTTATCCCAAAAATTCATCCCCATTGACCAAACTCTTCCGGTTTGGTCCAACGGGGGCGTTTTTATCCCAAAATTTGTCCCCGTTGAGGTCCAAGATTGACTTTTTCACCCATTGCTGACTTTTGAATCCAATTGTAGCGTTTTTATCTTGAAACACATCCCTGTTGAGATCCAACCTTGACTTTTCCATCCAACGTTGACTTTTTTACCCAAATGGAGCGTTTTTATCTCAAAATTCATCCCCATTGACCAAAATCTTGGGGTTTGGTCCAACGGGGGCGTTTTTATCTCAGAATTTGTCCCATTGATGTTGAACATTGACCTTTCCACCCAACACTGACTTTTCCACCCAATTGGGGCATTTTTATCACAAATCCATCCTCATAAACTTAACGTTGACTTTTCTACCCAATTGGAGCGTTTTTATCCCAAAATTCATCCCATTGACCAAAGTCGTGGGTTTTGATCCAACGGGGGCGTTTTTATCCCAAAATTTGTCCCATTGATGTTGAACCTTGACTTTTCCACCCAACATTGGCTTTTCCACCCAACTGGGCCTTTTTACCCCAAATTCATCCCCATTGAGGTCCAACATTGACTTTTCCATACAATTAGGGAGTTTTAACCCAAATTCTTCCCCATTGACCAAAATCTTGGGTTTGGTCCAAAGGGAGCGTTTTTATCCCGAAATTTGTCCCATTGATGTTGAATCTTGACTTTTCCACCCAGCTGGGTGTTTTTATCCAAAAATCCATCCCCCTTGAGGCCCAGCGTTGGCTTTTCCACCCAACTGGGCATTTTTATTCCAAATCCATCCTCGTTGATGTCCGACGTTGACTTTTCTACCCAATTGGGGCGTTTTTATCCTAAAATTTGTCCCCATTGAAGTCCAATATTGGCTTTTCCACCCAACGTTGACTTTTCCGTCCAATTGGAGCGTTTTATCCCAAAACTCATCCCTGTTGAGATCCAACCTTGACTTTTCCATCCAACGTTGACTTTTTTACCCAAATGGAGCGTTTTTATCTCAAAATTCACCCCCATTGACCAAATTCTTCCGGTTTGTTCCAGCGGGGGCGTTTTTATCCCCAAAATTTGTCCCCGTTGAGGTCCAATATTGACTTTTCCTTAACGTTGACTTTTCCATCAATTGGATCGTTTTATCCAAAACTCATCCTGTTGAGATCAACCTTGATTTTTCCATCCAGCGTTGACTTTTCACCCAAATGGAGCGTTTTATCCCAATTCATCCCATTGACCAAAATCTTGGGGTTTGGTCCAGCAAGTTTTATCAAAATTTCTCCCATTGATGTTGAACGTGACCTTTCCACCAACACTGACTTTTCCCATACCCAATTGGAATATTTTCATCACAAATCCATCCTCGATGATGCCCAACTTTGGCTTTTCTGCACCCAATTGGAACGTTTTACCCCAAAAATTCATCCCCATTGACCAAAGTCGTGGGTTTGATCCAACGGGGGCGTTTTTATCCCAAAATTTGTCCCATTGATGTTGAACCTTGACTTTTCCACCCAACATTGGCTTTTCCACCCAACTGGGCCTTTTTACCCCAAATTCATCCCTATTGTGGTCCAACATTGACTTTTCAATACAATTAGGGAGTTTTTACCCCAAAATTCTTCCCCATTGACCAAAATCTTGGGGTTTGGTCCAAAGGGAGCGTTTTTATCCCGAAATTTGTCCCATTGACGTTGAATCTTGACTTTTCCACCCAACTGGGTGTTTTTATCCAAAAATCCATCCCCCTTGAGGCCCAGCGTTGGCTTTCCACCCAACTGGGCATTTTTATTCCAAATCCATCCTCGTTGATGTCCGACGTTGACTTTTCTACCCAATTGGGGCGTTTTTATCCTAAAATTTGTCCCCATTGAAGTCCAATATTGGCTTTTCCACCCAACGTTGACTTTCCGTCCAATTGGAGCGTTTTTATCCCAAAACTCATCCCATTGACCAAAATCGGTTTAGCGAGAGCGTTTTATCTCAAGAAATTTGTCCCATTGATGTTGAACAATTGACCTTTCCACCCAACTGAGCACTTTCCCACCCAATTTAGGACGTTTTATCACAAAATCATCCTCATTGATGCCCAACGTTGACTTTTTCACCCAAATGGAGCGTTTTTATCTCAAAATTCATCCCCATTGACCAAAATCTTGGGGTTTGGTCCAACGGGGGCGTTTTAATCTCAAAATTTGTCCCCATTGATGTTGAACCTTGACTTTTCCACCCAACATTGGCTTTTCCACCCAACTGGGCCTTTTTACCCCAAATTCATCCCCATTGAGGTCCAACATTGACTTTTCCATACAATTAGGGAGTTTTTACCCCAAAATTCTTCCCCATTGACCAAATCTTGGGGTTTGGTCCAAAGGGAGCGTTTTTATCCCGAAATTTGTCCCATTGATGTTGAATCTTGACTTTTCCACCCAACTGGGTGTTTTATCAAAATCCTCCTTGAAATTTGACTTTTCCACTAACTGGGCATTTTATTCAAATCATCCCCTCGTTGATGTCCGGCGGTTGACTTTTCTACCCAATTGGGGCGTTTATCCTAAAATTTGTCCCATTAAGTCAATATTGGCTTTCACCCAAAGTTGACTTTCAAGATCCCAATTGGGCGTTTTGTCAAACTCATCCCTGTTGAGATCCAACCTTGACCTTTCCATCCAGCGTTGACTTTTCCATCCAATTGGGGTGTTTTTATCCTAAAATTTCTCCCCATTGACCAAAATGTTGGGGTTTGGTCCAACGGGGGCGTTTTTATCCCAAAATTTGTTCCCATTGAGGTCCAATATTGGCTTTTCCACCCAATGTTCAATTTTCCGTCCAATTGGAGCGCTTTTATCCCAAAACTCATCCCTGTTGAGTTCCAACCTTGACTTTTTCATCCAACGTTGACTTTTTCATCCAATTGGGGCGTTTTCATCCCAAAATTCACCCCCATTGACCAAAATCTTGGGTTTTGGTCCATGAGGGGCATTTTATCTCAAAATTATCCCATTGATGTTGAACATTGACCCTCCACTAACAGCTTTTCCGCAATTGGGGCATTTTTATCCACACAACCATCCTCATAAAGAAACTTTAACTTTGACTTTTCTACCCAATTGGAGCATTTTTATCCCAAATTCATCCCCATTGACCAAAGTCGTGGGTTTTGACCCAACGGGGGCGTTTTTATCCCAAAATTTGTCCCATTGATGTTGAACCTTGACTTTTCCACCCAACATTGCCTTTTCCACCCAACTGGGCCTTTTTACGCCAAATTCATCCCCATTGAGGTCCAACATTGACTTTTCCATACAATTAGGGAGTTTTTACCCAAAATTCTTCCCCATTGACCAAAATCTTGGGGTTTGGTCCAAAGGGATCGTTTTTATCCCGAAATTTGTCCCATTGATGTTGAATCTTGACTTTTCCACCCAACTGGGTGTTTTTATCCAAAAATCCATCCCCCTTGAGGCCCAGCGTTGTCTTTTCCACCCAACTGGGCATTTTTATTCCAAATCCATCCTCGTTGATGTCCGGCGTTGACTTTTCTACCCAATTGGGGCGTTTTTATCCTAAAATTTGTCCCCATTGAAGTCCAAATATTGGCTTTTCCACCCAACGTTGACTTTTCCGTCCAATTGGAGCGTTTTTATCCCAAAACTCATCCCTGTTGAGATCCAACCTTGACTTTTCCATCCAACGTTGACTTTTTTACCAAAATGGAGCGTTTTTATCTCAAAATTCATCCCCATTGACCAAAATCTTGGGGTTTGGTCCAACGAGGGCGTTTTTATCTCAAAATTTGTCCCATTGATGTTGAACATTGACCTTTCCACCCAACACTGACTTTTGCACCCAATTGGGGCATTTTCATCACAAATCCATCCTCATAAACTTAACGTTTACTTTTCTACCCAATTGGAGCGTTTTTATCCCAAAATTCATCCCCATTGACCAAAGTCGTGGGTTTTGATCCAACGGGGGCGTTTTTATCCCAAAATTTGTCCCATTGATGTTGAACCTTGACTTTTCCACCCAACATTGGCTTTTCCACCCAACTGGGCCTTTTTTACCCCAAATTCATCCCCATTGAGGTCCAACATTGACTTTTCCATACAATTAGGGAGTTTTTACCCCAAAATTCTTCTCCATTGACCAAAATCTTGGGGTTTGGTCCAAAGGGATCGTTTTTATCCCAAAATTTGTCCCATTGATGTTGAATCTTGACTTTTCCACCCAACTGGGTGTTTTTATCCAAAAATCCATCCCCCTTGAGGCCCAGCGTTGTATTTTCCACCCAACTGGGCATTTTTATTCCAAATCCATCCTCGTTGATGTCCGACGTTGACTTTTCTACCCAATTGGGGCGTTTTTATCCTAAAATTTGTCCCCATTGAAGTGCCAATTTGGCTTTTCCAGCCAAAGTTGATTTTCATCCAATTGGGAGCATTTTTATTCCAAACTCATCCTGTCGAGTCAACCTTGACTTTTCCATCGAGCGTTGACTTTTTCACCCAAATGGAGCGTTTTTATCCCAAAATTCATCCCCATTGACCAAAATCTTGGGGTTTGGTCCAACGGGGGCGTTTTATCTCAAAATTTGTCCCATTGATGTTGAACATTGACTTTTCCACCCAACACTGACTTTTCCACCCAATTGGGGCATTTTTGTCACAAATCCATCCTCATTGATGCCCAACTTTGACTTTTCTACCGAATTGGAGCATTTTTATCCCAAAATTCATCCCCATTGACCAAAGTCGTGGGTTTTGATCCAACGGGGGCGTTTTTATCCCAAAATTTGTCCCATTGATGTTGAACCTTGACTTTTCCACCCAACATTGGCTTTTCCACCCAACTGGGCCTTTTTACCCCAAATTCATCCCCATTGAGGTCCAACATTGACTTTTCCATACAATTAGGGAGTTTTTACCCCAAAATTCTTCCCCATTGACCAAATCTTGGGGTTTGGTCCAAAGGGAGCGTTTTTATCCCGAAATTTGTCCCATTGATGTTGAATCTTGACTTTTCCACCCAACTGGGTGTTTTTATCCAAAAATCCATCCCCCTTGAGGCCCAGCGTTGGCTTTTTCACTCAACTGGGCATTTTTATTCCAAATCCATCCTCGTTGACGTTAGACGTTGACTTTTCTACCCAACTGGGGTGTTTTTATCATAAAATTTGTCCCCATTGAAGTCCAATATTGGCCTTTTCCACGGCAACGTGACTTTTCGTCCAATTGGAGCGTTTTTTATCAACATCATCCTGTTGAGATCACTTGAACTTTTTTATCAACGTTGACTTTTCAACCCAATTGGGACGTTTTTATCCCAAAATTCATCCCCATATGACAAACTCTTCCGGTTTGGTCCAACGGGGGCGTTTTTTATCTAAAAATTTGGCATCGCCCGTTAGAGGTCGCAATATGATTTTCACCACAGCGTGACTTTGCTTCATTGTAGCGTTTTTATTTAACACATCCCTGTTGAGATCCAACTTGATTTTCATCCAACGTTGCTTTACCAATGAAGCGTTTTTTATCCAATATTCATCCATTGGCCCAAAATCTTGGGTTTGGTCAACGAGGGCGTTTTTATCTCAAATTTGTCCCATTGATGTTGAACATTGACCTTTCCGTCCAACACTGACTTTTCCTCCTAATTGGGGCTTTTTTATCACAAATCCATCCTCCTAAACTTAACGTTGACTTTTCTACCCAATTGGAGCATTTTAATCCCAAAATTCATCTTCATTGCCCAAAGTCGTGGGTTTTGATCCAACGGGGGCGTTTTTATACCAAAATTTGTCCCATTGATGTTGAACCTTGACTTTTCCACCCAACATTGTCTTTTCCACCCAACTGGGCCTTTTTACCCCAAATTCATCCCCATTGAGGTCCAACATTGATGTTTCCATACAATTAGGGAGTTTTTACCCAAAATTCTCGCCATTGACCAAAAATCTTGGGGTTTGGTCCAATGGGAGCGTTTTTATCGCGAAATTTGTCCCATTGATGTTGAATCTTGACTTTTCCACCCAACTGGGTGTTTTTATCCAAAAATCCATCCCCTTGAGGCCCAGCGTTGTCTTTTCCACCCAACTGGGCACTTTTATTCCAAATCCATCCTCGTTGATGTCCGACGTTGACTTTTCTACCCAATTGGGGCGTTTTTATCCTACAATTTGTCCCCATTGAGGTGCAATATTGGCTTTTCCACCCAACGTTGACTTTTCCGTCCAATTGGAGCGTTTTTATCCCAAAACTCATCCCTGTCGAGTTCCAACCTTGACTTTTCCATCCAACGTTGACTTTTTCACCCAATTGGGACGTTTTCATGCCAAAAATTCATCCCCATTGACCAAACTCTTCCGGTTTGGTCCAACGGGGGCGTTTTTATCCCAAAATTTGTCCCCGGTTGAGGTCCAATATTGACTTTTTCACCCAACGTTGACTTTTCCATCCAATTGGAGCGTTTTTATCCCAAAACTCATCCCTGTTGAGATCCAACCTTGATTTTTCCATCCAGCGTTGACGTTTTCACACAAATGGAGCGTTTTTATCCCAAAATTCATCCCCATTGACCAAAATCTTGGGGTTTGGTCCAACGGTGGCGTTTTTATCTCAAAATTTGTCCCATTGATGTTGAACATTGACCTTTCCACCCAACACTGACTTTTCCACCCAATTGGGGCATTTTTATCACAAATCCATCCTCATTGACGCCCAACGTTGACTTTTCTACCCAATTGGAGCATTTTTATCCCAAAATTCATCCCCAGTGACCAAAGTCGTGGGTTTTTGGTCGCAACGGGGGCGTTTTATCCCAAAATTTGTCCCATTGTTGTTGAAGCCTTGACTTTTCCACCCAACATTGTCTTTTCCACCCAACTGGGCCTTTTTACCCCAAATTCATCCCCATTGAGGTCCAACATTGACTTTTCCATACAATTAGGGAGTTTTTACCCCAAAATTCTTCCCCATTGACCAAAATCTTGGGGGTTGGTCCAAAGCGAGCGTTTTTATATCGAAATTTGTCCCATTGATGTTGAATCTTGACTTTTCCACCCAACTGGGTGTTTTTATCCAAAAATCCATCCCCCTTGAGGCCCAGTGTTGTCTTTTCCACCCAACTGGGCATTTTTATTCCAAATCCATCCTCGTTGATGTCCGACGTTGACTTTTCTAACCAATTGGGGCGTTTTTATCCTAAAATTTGTCCCCATTGAAGTCCAATATTGGCTTTTCCACCCAAAGTTGACTTTTCCGTCCAATTGGAGCGTTTTTAATCCCAAACTGCATCCCTGTTGAGATCCAACCTGTGACTTTTTGCCATGCCAACGTTGACTTTTTGCCAACAATGTGGGCGACGTTTTTTATCGGCACAAAATTCCATCCCGGCAATTGACGCGAATCTCGCCGTCGCGTTTGGTCGCACGGTGGGCGTTTTTTTTATCGCCAAAATTTGGACGCCATTGGAACGTTGAAGCATTGACTTTTTCTGCCCAAATTGACTTTTTCGCGTGCCAATTGGGGTGTTTTATCTCAAAATTCATCCCCATTGACCAAAATCTTGAGGTTTGGTCTAACGGGGGCGTTTATCTTGAAATTTGTCCCCATTGAGGTCCAATATTGAGTTTTCCACCCAATGTTGAATTTTCCGTCCATTTGGAGCGTTTTTATCCCAAAACTCATCCCTGTTGAGTTCCAACCTTGACTTTTCCATCCAACGTTGACTTTTTCACCCAATTGGGGCGTTTCATCCCAAAATTCACCCCCATTGACCAAAATCTAGGGTTTTGGTAGGATGGGGGCGTTTTTATCCTAAAATTTGTCCCCATTGAGGTCCAATATTGAGTTTTCCACCCAACGTTGACTTTTCCATCAATTGGAGCGTTTTTATCCCAGAATTCATCCCCATTGACCAAAATCTTGGGGTTTGGTCCAACGGGGGCGTTTTTATCTCAAAATTTGTCCCATTGATGTTGAACATTGACCTTTCCGCAACATGATTTTCCGTAGCTGGGGCGTTTTATCCTAAATCCATCCTCATTGATGCCCAACTTTGACTTTTCTGCACCCAATTGGGCGTTTATCCCAAAATTCATCTTCATTGACCAAAGTCGTGGGTTTGATCCAACGGGGACGTTTTTATCCCAAAATTCGTCCCATTGATGTTGAACCTTGACTTTTCCACCCAACATTGGCTTTTCCACCCAACTGGGCCTTTTTACCCCCAATTCATCCCCATTGAGGTCCAACATTGACTTTTCCATACAATTAGGGAGTTTTTACCCCAAAATTCTTCCCCATTGACCAAAATCTTGTGGTTTGGTCAAAAGGGAGCGTTTTTATCCCGAAATTTGTCCCATTGATGTTGAATCTTGACTTTTCCACCCAACTGGGTGTTTTTATCCAAAAATCCATCCCCCTTGAGGCCCAGCGTTGGCTTTCCACCCAACTGGGCATTTTTATTCCAAATCCATCCTCGTTGACGTTAGACGTTGACTTTTCTACCCAATTGGGGCGTTTTTATCCTAAAATTTGTCCCCATTGAAGTCCCATATTGGCTTTTCCACCCAACGTTGACTTTTCCGTCCAATTGGAGCGTTTTTATCCCAAAACTCATCCCTGTTGAGATCCAACCTTGACTTTTTTATCCAACGTTGACTTTTCACCCAATTGGGACGTTTTTATCCCAAAAATTCATCCCCATTGACCAAACTCTTCCGGTTTGGTCCAACGGGGGCGTTTTTATCCCAAAATTTGTCCCCGTTGAGGTCCAATATTGACTTTTTCACCCAACGCTGACTTTTGAATCCAATTGTAGTGTTTTTATCTATAAATTCATCCCTGTTGAGATCCAACCTTGATTTTTCCATCCAGCGTTGACTTTTTCACCCAAATGGAGCGTTTTTATCCCAAAATTCATCCCCATTGACCAAAATCTTGGGGTTTGGTCCAACGAGGGCGTTTTTATCTCAAAATTTGTCCCATTGATGTTGAACATTGACCTTTCCACCCAACACTGAGTTTTGCACCCAATTGGGGCATTTCTCATCACAAATCAATCCTCATAAACTTAACGTTGACTTTTCTACCCAATTGGAGCGTTTTTATCCCAAAATTCATCCCCATTGACCAAAGTCGTGGGTTTTGATCCAACGGGGGCGTTTTTATCCCAAAATTTGTCCCATTGATGTTGAACCTTGACTTTTCCACCCAACATTGGCTTTTCCACCCAACTGGGCCTTTTTACCCCAAATTCATCCCCATTGAGGTCCAACATTGGCTTTTCCATACAATTAGGGAGTTTTTACCCCAAAATTCTTCCCCATTGACCAAAATCTTGGGGTTTGGTCCAAAGGGAGCGTTTTTATCCCGAAATTTGTCCCATTGATGTTGAATCTTGACTTTTCCACCCAACTGGGTGTTTTTATCCAAAAATCCATCCCCCTTGAGGCCCAGCGTTGTCTTTTCCACCCAACTGGGCATTTTTTATTCCAAATCCATCCTCGTTGATGTCCGACGTTGACTTTTCTACCCAATTGGGGCGTTTTTATCCTAAAATTTGTCCCCATGGAAGTCCAATATTGGCTTTTCCACCCAAAGTTGACTTTTCCGTCCAATTGGAGCGTTTTTATCCCAAACTCATCCCTGTTGAGATCCAACCTTGACTTTTCCATCCAACGTTGACTTTTTCACCCAA
>JAVTVJ010002535.1:0-12392 GCA_034509425.1 Eopsaltria australis
ACCAAAATCCCACCCCAAACCCAGGGAATTCTGACTCTGGCATGTGCTGGGTGGGAAGAGCAGGAATTCCAGCCCCCAGATTTTTATGGAATTCAGCAGCTCCAGCCCTAAATTCCCTCCAAAAAGATAAAACCCCCCCCAAAAAAACCCCAATAAAATTATTTAAAATACGCAAATTTTAGATGAATTACGATAAAAACATCCCCAGTTCCATCCCATTTTCCAACATTTCCCCACCTTTTCAGAAGAGCAGGAATTCTCCCAGCTGGAGAATGGATGAAATAAAAACCCCCAGACCCCAAAAGGTTCATAGAAATCCCACTTTTAATCCCGGATCGATTCGATTTCAAGTCAAATCCAAGGGTTTTAAATAAAATATAAATCACCAGAGGGCTCAGGCTGACCCTGGGAAGGTTTTTCCAGTTTCTTCCTCACATTCCTGGAGTTTCTGGGAAGTCTCTCCATGATTTCGGAAGAGAAATGTTGGGATTCAAAGCAGCCACTGGGAGGGTGAAGATTCCAAGGGGAAAAGTGATGGGAATGGATTTTTTTTTATGGAAAGACAGCGTTGGATGGGAGGGATTTTTCCTTCTCCATCCCAGGGGTGATTCCAGAAGGGAAAATCACAGCAAATTTCCTAAAAGGGAATTTTTTTTTCCTGCTTTTTTTTTCCTGTAATTTGAGAGTTCGAGAGAGCAGGGATGGGAAAGTTGGATCGGGAGAAACAGGGGGGGATAAAATTAAGGAGAAATAAAATTGGGGGAAAATAAAATCAGGGAAAAAGTAATAAAAATTAAATCAGGGAAAAATAAAATTGGGAAAATAAAATTAGGGAAAATAAAATTGGGGGAAAAAGAAATTGGGGAAAAATAAAATTGGGGAAAAATAAAAACAGGGGAAAAAAACCAGGGGGAAAATAAAATTAGGGAAAAATAAAATTGAGGAAAAATAAAAACAGGGAAAAATAAAATCAGGGGAAAAAAAATTGGGGAAAAAATAAAATTGGGGAAAATAAAATGGGGGAAAAATAAAATTGGGGGGAAATAAAATTGGGGAAAATAAAATTGGGGAAAAAATAAAATTGGGGGAAATAAAATTGGGGAAAAATAAAATCGGGGAAAAATAAAAACAGGGAAAAATAAAATCAGGGGAAAAAATTGGGGAAAAAATAAAATTGGGGAAAAATAAAATTGGGGAAAAAATAAAATTGGGGAAAAAAATTGGGGAAAATAAAATTGGGGAAAAATAAAATCAGGGAAAAAATAAAATCAGGGGAAAATAAAATTGGGGAAAATAAAATTGGGAAAATAAAATTGAGGGAAAAATAAAATTGGGGAAAAATAAAATTGGGGGAAAATAAAATCAGGGGGAAAACTGGAAAAAAAATCAGGAGAAAAAGTCATAAAAAATAAAATCAGGGAAAAATCAGGGGGGAAAATAAAATCAGGGGGAAAATTGTAAAGAAAATAAAATTGGGGAAAAAATAAAATCAGGGAAAAAATAAAATCAGGGGAAAATAAAATTGGGGGAAAAGAAAATCAGGGGGAAAACTGGGAAAAAAAAATAAAATCAGGAGAAAAAGTCATAAAAAAATAAAATCAGGGAAAATAAAATTGGGGAAATAAAATTGGGGAAAAATAAAATTGGGGAAAATAAAATCAGGGAAAATAAAATCAGGGAAAAATAAATTGGGGAAAAAATTGGGAAAAAAAATCAGAGAAAAAATTGGAAAAAATAAAATCAAGATAAAAATAAAATCAGGGGGAAAAAGTCATAAAAAATAAAATCAAGAGGAAAATAAAATCAGGGAAAAAAGAAAATCAAGGAAAAAATAAAATCCGGAAAAAAAATGTAACAAAAATAAAATCTGGGAAAAAAGTCATAAAAAATAAAATCAGGGAAAAATAAAACTGGGGGGAAATAAAATCAGGAAGAAAATAAAATTGGGGAAAAAAAAATTGGGGAAAAAATAGGGAAAAAATATAAAATCAGGGAAAAATAAAATTGGGGAAAAAATAAAATCAGGGAGAAAAATTAGAAAAAAAAAATTGGGGAAAAATTGGAAAAAAAATAAAATCAGGGGAAAAAATTTGGGAAAACCAATAAAATCCAAGCTCATCCCGGGATTTCAGCCTCTCCCAAAGGTGGGAACTCAACACATCCTTGCACAACATTCCCAAAGTGCAACATTCCCAGCAAAGTCATTTTTGGCATTTTTCCCTCACGACCCCGTTTTCCTGGAATTCCCAAGCCTGCCTGGAATTCCCAACTCTGCTTCTGCGAGGGGCAAAAAAAGGAGGAACCCTGAGGCAAAAATGGCTTTGTGTGTGTGACAAATCCAGGATGGATCCTCATCCCGGGATCCCAGTGCAGGATGGATCCTCATCCCGGGATCCCAGTCCAGGATGGATCCTCATCCCGGGATCCCAGTGCAGGATGGATCCTCCATCCCAGGATCCCAGTCCAGGATGGATCCTCATCCCGGGATCCCAGTGCAGGATGGATCCTCATCCCGGGATCCCAGTCCAGGATGGATCCTCGTCCCGGGATCCCAGTGCAGGATGGATCCTCATCCCGGGATCCCAGTCCAGGATGGATCCTCATCCCGGGATCCCAGTCCAGGATGGATCCTCCATCCCAGGATCCCAGTCTGGGATTGCTCCATCCCAGGATCCCAGTCCAGGATGGATCCTCATCCCGGGATCCCAGTGCAGGATGGATCCTCATCCCGGGATCCCAGTCCAGGATGGATCCTCATCCTGGGATCCCAGTCCAGGATGGATCTTCAGCCCGGGATCTGAGTCCAGGATGGATCCTCCATCCTGGGATACAAGTCCAGGATGGATCCTCATCCCGGGATCCCAGTCCAGGATGGATCCTCATCCCGGGATCCCAGTCCAGGATGGATCCTCCATCCCAGAATCCGAGTCCAGGATGGATCCTCCATTCCGGGATCCCAGTCCAGGATCAATTCTCCATCCTGGGATCCGAGTCCAGGACAGATCCTCCATCCCAAGATCCAAGTTCAGGATGGATCCTCTGTCCCGGGATCCAAGTCTGGGATTGCTCTATCCCAGAATCCGAGTCCAGGATGGATCCTCAATCCTGGGATCCAAGTTCAGGACGGATCTTCCATCCCAGGATCCAAGTCCAAGATGGATCCTCCATCCCAGTAACTGAGTCCAGGATGAATTCCCACCCCGGGATCTAAGTCCAGGATCAATCCTCCATCCCAAGATCCATGTCAAGGATCAATTCTCCATCCTGGGATCTCAGTCAGGGATGGAACCTCCATCCTAGGATCCGAGTTCAGGATGGATCCTCCATCCCGGGATCCAAGTCCACAATGGATCCTCCATCCCAGAATCCAAGTCCAGGATGGATCCTCCATCCCAGAATCCAAGTCCAGGATGGATCCTCCATCCCAAGATCCAAATCCAGGATCAATCCTCCATCCCAAGCTCCAAGTTCAGGATGGATCCTCCATCCCAAGCTCCAAGTCCAGGATGGATCCTCCATCCCAGGATCCAAGTCCAGGATGGATCCTCCATCCCAAGATCCAAATCCAGGATCAATCCTCCATCCCAAGCTCCAAGTTCAGGATGGATCCTCCATCCCAGAATCCAAGTCCATGACGAACCGCCATCCCAAAGCCTCAGAGGGATCCCGGGATTTTCTGTGGGGGGATGCCCTCCTCGATCCAGAGGGCGGGGGCGGCTGCGGCGCGGAGCAGCCGGGCGTGGATGCGGCGCAGGCGGAGCAGGTAGAGCAGGATGGAGAGCAGCACCACCAGGAAGCAGGCCAGGAACAGGTAATGGTTGTACACGAAGGAGAAGCTCCTCCAGCGGGAATGGATCCCACGGAAATTCTCCTGCTGGATGTCCCTGGAAAAGAGCGGAGGGACAAACGGGAACGGCTCGGAGGCAGAATTCCAGCTTGGTGGGAAGCAGAGCCCGTTTGGTGGAATTGGCTCTAAAGAGCACATTGATCCCATCCCAAAATTCCCACCCCAAAATCCCCCTCCCAAAGGCTTTTCCTGAATTTTTGAGGGGATATCCCTGGAAAAGAGCAGAGGGACAACGGCCACACTTTGGAGGCAAAATTCCACTTCCAGCTTGGCTCAGACTGGGAATCAGAGCCCATTTTGGGGAACAGGCTCTAAAACCCACAATTTATGGGATCACCGCCTCTTCCCATCCCCAGAATTCCTCTCTCAAAGGCTTTTCCCAGATTTTTGAGAGCCCTGGAAAAGAGCGGAGGGACAATGGGAACGTCTTAAGGAAAAATTCTGCTTCCAGCTTGGTGGAATTGGCTCTAAAGAGCACATTGATCCCATCCCAAAATTCCCACCCCAAAATCCCCCTCCCAAAGGCTTTTCCTGAATTTTTGAGGGGATATCCCTGGAAAAGAGCAGAGGGACAACGGGCACACTTTGGAGGCAAAATTCCACTTCCAGCTTGGCTCAGGGTGGGAATCAGAGCCCATTTTGGGGAATAGACTCTAAAATCCACAATTTATGGGATCACCACACTTCCCATCCCAAAATTCCCATCTCAAAGGTTCTTCCCAGATTTCTGAGAGCCCTGGAAAAGAGCAGAGGGACAATAGCCACACTTTGGAGGCAAAATTCCGCTTCCAGCTTGGCTCAGACTGGGAATCAGAGCCCATTTTGGGGAATTGGCTCTAAAGAGCACATTGATCCCATCCCAAAATTCCCACCCCAAAATCCCCCTCCCAAAGGCTTTTCCTGAATTTTTGAGGGGATGTCCCTGGAAAAGAGCAGAGGGACAATGGCCACACTTTGGAGGCAAAATTCCACTTCCAGTGTGACTCAGGCTGGGAATCAAAGCCCATTTTGGGAACAAACTCTAAAATCCACAATTTATGGGATCACCGCCTCTTCCCATCCCAAAATTCCCATCTCAAAGCCACTTCCCAGATTTCTGAGAGCCCTGGAAAAGAGCAGAAGGACAACAGCCACACTCTGGAGGCAAAATTCCACTTCCAGCTTGGCTCAGACTGGGAATCAGAGCCCATTTTGGGGAACAAACTCTAAAATCCACAATTTATGGGATCACCGCCTCTTCCCATCCCCAGAATTCCTCTCTCAAAGGCTTTTCCTAAATTTTTGAGAGCCCTGGAAAAGAGAGGAGGGACAATGGGAACGTCTTAAGGAAAAATTTTGCTTCCAGCTTGGTGGAACTGGCTCTAAAGAGCACATTGATCCCATCCCAAAATTCCCACCCCAAAATCCCCCTCCCAAAGACTTTTCCTGAATTTTTGAGGGGATGTCCCTGGAAAAGAGCAGAGGGACAATGGCCACACTTTGGAGGCAAAATTCCACTTCCAGTGTGACTCAGACTGGGAATCAAAGCCCATTTTTGGGAACAGGCTCTAAAATCCACAATTTCTGGGATCACCGCCTCTTCCCATCCCAAAATTCCCATCTCAAAGCCTCTTCCCAGATTTTTGAGGGGATATCCCTGGAAAAGAGCAGAGGGACAACGGCCACACTTTGGAGGCAAAATTCCACTTCCAGCTTGGCTCAGGTTGGGAATCAAAGCCCATTTTGGGGAACAGGCTCTAAAACCCACAATTTATGGGATCATCGCCTCTTCCCATCCCCAAAATTCCCCTCCCAAAGGCTTTTCCCAGATTTTTGAGAGCCGTGGAAAAGAGCAGAGGGACAATGGAACGTCTCAGAGGCAAAATTCTGTTTCCAGCCTGGTGGGAATCAGAGCCTGTTTTGGCAATAGACTCTAAAAACCAGAATTTCCGGGATCACCGCCTCTTCCCATCCCAAAATTCCCCTCCCAAAGGCTTTTCCTGAATTTTTGAGGGGATGTCCCTGGAAAAGAGCGGAGGGACAACGGCCACGCTTTGGAGGCAAAATTCCACTTCCAGTGTGACTCAGGCTGGGAATCAAAGCCCATTTTTGGGAACAGGCTCTAAAATCCACAATTTATGGGATCATCGCCTCTTCCCACCCCAAAATTCCCATCTCAAAGCCTCTTCCCAAATTTCTGAGAGCCGTGGAAAAGAGCAGAGGGACAACGGCCACACTTTGGAGGCAAAATTCCGCTTCCAGCTTGGCTCAGACTGGGAATCAAAGCCCATTTTGGGGAACAGGCTCTAAAATCCACAATTTATGGGATCACCGCCTCTTCCCATCCCAAAATTCCCATCTCAAAGCCACTTCCCAGATTTCTGAGAGCCGTGGAAAAGAGCAGAGGGACAATGGCCACACTTTGGAGGCAAAATTCCACTTCCAGCGTGACTCAGGCTGGGAATCAGAGCCCATTTTGGGGAACAGGCTCTAAAATCCACGATTTCCGGGATCACCGCCTCTTCCCATCCCCAGAATTCCTCTCTCAAAGGCTTTTCCCAGATTTCTGAGAGCCCTGGAAAAGAGCGGAGGGACAATGGGAACGTCTTAAGGAAAAATTCTGTTTCCAGCCTGGTGGGAATCAGAGCCTGTTTTGGCAATAAACTCTAAAAACCAGAATTTATGGATCACCGCCTCTTCTCATCCCAAAATTCCCATCTCAAAGGTTCTTCCCAGATTTCTGAGAGCCGTGGAAAAGAGCAGAGGGACAATGGCCACACTTTGGAGGCAAAATTCCACTTCCAGTGTGGCTCAGGCTGGGAATCAGAGCCCATTTTGGGGAACAGGCTCTAAAATCCACAATTGCCGGGATCACCGCCTCTTCCCATCCCCAGAATTCCTCTCCCAAAGGCTTTTCCCAGATTTTTGAGAGCCCTGGAAAAGAGCGGAGGGACAATGGGAACGTCTTAAGGAAAAATTCTGCTTCCAGCCTGGTGGGAA
The DNA here is from genome assembly GCA_034509425.1 of Eopsaltria australis. Taxonomy (NCBI): domain Eukaryota; kingdom Metazoa; phylum Chordata; class Aves; order Passeriformes; family Petroicidae; genus Eopsaltria; species Eopsaltria australis. The sequence goes on from JAVTVJ010002535.1 coordinate 6,827, forward strand.
GCAGAGCCCATTTGGTGGAATTGGCTCTAAAGAGCGCATTGATCCCATCCCAAAATTCCCACCCCAAAATTCCCCTCCCAAAGGCTTTTCCTAAATTTTTGAGAGGATGTCCCTGCAAAAGAGCAGAGGGACAATGGCCACACTTTGGAGGCAAAATTCCACTTCCAGTGTGGCTCAGGCTGGGAATCAAAGCCCATTTTGGGGAACAGGCTCTAAAATCCACGATTTCCGGGATCACCGCCTCTTCCCATCCCCAGAATTCCTCTCCCAAAGGCTTTTCCCAGATTTCTGAGAGCCCTGGAAAAGAGCAGAGGGACAATGGCCACACTTTGGAGGCAAAATTCCACTTCCAGTGTGACTCAGGCTGGGAATCAGAGCCCATTTTGGGGAACAAACTCTAAAATCCACGATTTCCGGGATCACCGCCTCTTCCCATCCCGAAATTCCCGTGGCCAGGGCTGCTCCCGGATCCGGGGGTACCTGAGGGGCAGGAAGCGGGTGCGGTAGAGGATGGCCCCCAGGGTCCACTGCACCTCCTTGTCGTAGACCTGCAGCGCCGTCCGCAGGTTCCCGTAGCTCTCCGGGAAGGAAAAACCCCGGTGGAAAACCTCGAACATCCAGGCGGATTTAAAGCACTGGAACCTGCGGAGAACAGCGGGATCAGGGAGTGGGATCAGGGAGTGGGATCAGGGATACTGGGATCAGGGACTGGGATCAGGGATTGGGATCAGGGAGTGGGATCAGGGAGTGGGATCAGGGACTGGGATCAGGGACAGCGGGATCAGGGACACTGGGATCAGGGATTGGGATCAGGGACTGGGATCAGGGATTGGGATCAGGGACTGGGATCAGGGACAGCGGGATCAGGGAGTGGGATCAGGGAGTGGGATCAGGGATTGGGATCAGGGACTGGGATCAGGGATTGGGATCAGGGACTGGGATCAGGGACTGGGATCGGGGACTGGGATCAGGGACAGCGGGATCAGGGATTGGGATCAGGGACAGCGGGATCAGGGACTGGGATCAGGGACACTGGGATCAGGGATTGGGATCAGGGATTGGGATCAGGGACTGGGATCAGGGACTGGGATCGGGGACTGGGATCAAGGACAGCGGGATCAGGGACTGGGATCAGAGACTGGGATCAGGAACTGGGATCAGAGACAGCGGGATCAGTCAGGAACAATGGGATCAGTCAGGGACAGCGGGATCAGGGACAGTGGGATCAGGGACACTGGGATCAGGGACTGGGATCAGGGACTGGGATCAGGGACACTGGGATCAGGGACACTGGGATCAGGGACTGGGATCAGGGACTGGGATCAGGGACTGGGATCAGGGACACTGGGATCAGGGACTGGGATCAGGGACTGGGATCAGGGACAGCGGGATCAGGGACTGGAATCAGGGACTGGGATCAGGGACTGGGATCAGAGACTGGGATCAGGGACAGTGGGATCAGTCAGGAACAATGGGATCAGTCAGGGACAGCGGGATCAGGGACAGTGGGATCAGTCAGGGAGAGCGGGATAAGCCCAGCTCAGCATTCCAGTAACAGCGGGGCACAATTAAACACGGAATTCTCCGCCGTTCCCAAGGGATTTTTCCACAATTCTCCGCCTTCCCCAAGGTTTTTTTTCCACAATTCTCCGCCTTCCCCAAGGTTTTTTTTCCACAATTCTCCGCCTTTCCCAAGGATTTTCCCCACTCCCACCGATCCCACGGAAAGGCAAGGCCCCGGCAGCCGTGCAGGAGGGGATTGTGTGCACAAAGCCCAGCCTAAGCCCCAGCCCCGCTCACTTGAGCCGGTGCAGATCCGCGTGCGGGGCGTAGAGGCCGCGCTCGAAGCGTTCCCGCAGCACCGACCACCGGGTGGCACAATAATCCTGCAGGAATCCAGAAAAACGGGAGGAAACAGGGAAAACGGGAATGATTCCAGCATTCCTGCAGCCCGGGGAAGGGAGAGCCCAGCAGAGGAAGGGCCCTGGAACAGCAAAACCCAAAGAATACCAGCAGCCTGCAGTGCCAGGGAGGCAGATCCCGGATTTGGGGGAATTTGGGGTGGAATTTGGGGTGGAATTAATGTTAAACTCTTTGGGAATATCCTGTAAGGCAGATCCCAAATTTGGTGGGAATATTTTCATCCAGACTTGGAATTTGGGGTGGAATTAAACTCCCTGGGAATATCCTGTAAGGCAGATCCCACATTTTCTGGGAATATTTTCATCCACACTTGGAATTATAGTTGGAATTAATGTTAAACTCTTTGGGAATATCCAGTAAAGCCAATCCCAAATTTAGTGGGAATATTTTAATCCACATTTGGAATTTGAGTTGGAATTAATGTTAAAATCTTTGGGAATATCCTGTAAGGCAGATCCCAGATTTTCTGGGAATATATTCATCCACACTTAGAATTTGGGATGGAGTTTATGGTAAACTCTTCGGGAATATCCAGTAAAGCCAATCCCAAATTTAGTGGGAATATTTTCATCCACACTTGGAATCTGACTTGGAATTAATGTCAAACCCTTTGGGAATATCCAGTAATGCAAATTGCAAATTTGGTGGGAATATTTTCATCCAGACTTGGAATTTGGGGTGGAATTAATGTTAAACTCTATGGGAATATCTGTGGGGATGAAAATGAGGAATTGATCCCTGATTTTCACCTGTGCACCTTCAGTGAATGCAGGAATTTGGGATTTCTTGAGGAACTTGGGATTTCTTAAGGAATTTAGGATCTCTTAAGGAATTCGGGATTTCTTAATGAATTTGGGATCTCTTAAGGAAAGGTTTTCCTGCAGCACTTTGGGAACCAAATCCTTGTGGTGAGAGGTTTCAATGAGGGAACCGATCCCTGTTTTTCACCTGAGCAGCTCCAGTGAATTTAGGAATTTGGGATCTCTTAAGGAAAGGTTTTACTGTGGGAACTTTGGGAACCAAATCCTTGTGGAGAAAAGTTTTAGATGAGGGAACTGATCCCTGTTTTTCACCTGTGCATCTTCAGTGAATTTGGGATCTCTTTAGTGAATTTGGGATCTCTTCAGTGAATTTGGGATCTCTTAAGGCAAAGTTTTACTACAGGACTTTGGGAACCAAATCCTTGTGGAGAGAGGTTTCAATGAGGGAATTGATCCCCGTTTTTCACCTGAGCAGCCTGAGTGAACTCAGGAATTTGGTGTCTCTTAAGGAATTTGGGATTTCTTAAGGAATTTGGGATCTCTTAAGGAAAGGTTTTGCTGCAGGGCTTTGGGAACAAATCCTTGTGGAGAGAAGTTTTAAATGAGGGAATTGATTCCCATTTTTCACCTGTGCAGCCTGAGTGAATTCAGGAATTTGGGATCTGTTAAGGAAAGGTTTTACTGCAGCACTTTGGGAACCAAACCCTTGTGGAGAAAAGTTTTAGATGAGGGAACTGATCCCTGTTTCTCACCTGAGCAGCTTCAGTGAATTTGGGATCTCTTCAGTGAATTTGGGATCTTTTCAGTGAATTTGGGATCTCTTAAGGCAAAGTTTTACTACAGGAACTTTGGGAACCAAATCCTTGTGGAGAGAGGTTTCAATGAGTGAATTGATCCCTGTTTTTCACCTGAGCAGCTTCAGTGAACTCAGGAATTTGGGATCTCTTAAGGAAAGGTTCTCCTGCAGCACTTTGGGAACCAAACCCTTGCAGGGAGCAGCTCCAGTCCCCGTTCCCCACCTGAGCAGCTCTGGTGAACCTGGCGGCGCTGTAATCGCCGCCCATCCTCAGCACATCCTCGGTGCAGTAATAGAACTCGGAGAATCCGTAGAACTCGCTGTCCTGGAAGTGCACGGGGGGCTGGAAGACGCCGTTCAGGGAGCTCTGGCTGCTGTTGGTTCTGTTGAGCAGCGGCTGCAGCAGCTCCCGGCACTGCTGGAAGTCGCCGGTGCCGCGCAGGTGCAGCGTCAGCCCCTCCTGCTGCTGCAGCTCATCCCGCGCATCCCGCGGCAGGCACGGATCCGGGAATGGGGAATCGGCGCTCAGCCCGCTCTGCCCGCCCTGCAGCCTGGGGACGGGACAGGAGGGGGATTGAACTGGAGCACTGAGTCACTGAATCCCAGAATCCCAGAATCCCAGAGTCACTGAATCCCAGAATCGCTGGATCACTGAATGATTGAATGATTGAATGATTGGATCATTGAATCATTGAATGATTGAATCATTGAATGATTGAATGATTGGATCACTGAATGATTGAATGAATGATTGAATCATTGAATCACTGAATGATTGAATGAATGATTGAATGATTGAATGATTGAATCCCAGAATCACAGAATCCCAGAATCCCTGAATTTCACTGAATCCCAGAATCGCTGAATCCCCAAATCACGGAATCATTGAATCATTGAATCACAAAATCACTGAATCGCACTGGATCACTGAACACTGAATCACAGAATCATTGAATCCCAGAATCCCAGAATCCCTGAATCCCAGAATCCCTGAATCCTAAAATCCCAGAATCCCTGAATCCCTGAATTTCACTGAATCCCAGAATCCCTGAATTCCAGAATCCTAAAATCCCAGAATCCCTGAATCCCTGAATTTAACTGAATCCCAGAATCCCTGAATCCCAGAATCCTAAAATCCCAGAATCCCAGAATCCCTGAATTCCACTGAATCCCACAATCCCTGGGTTAGAAGAGACCTCCAAGATCATCGAGTCCAACCCCTGCCCCAACACCACATCCAACCTTTGTCCAAACCCATCCAGGGATGGTGACTCCAGCACCTCCCCGGGCACACAATTCCAATATTTTACCACTCTTTCCATAAAAAACTTCTTCCTAATATCCAATCTAAATTTCCCCTGGCTCAGCTCAAGGCTGTGTCCAGGGAACAGGAAATCCAACAGCTCCAGGAGCAGCCCTGGCTGGAAAAGCTCAGGGTTTTATGAGGAATGGGGAGAAATCCTGATTTATGGTGGGGTATTTTAATAAATATTAGTATTAATTATTAATTTATTAATCACTGGGTTGGTGGGAAGGGAATTAAAATATCCAGAGCCACCCCTGCCATGGCAGGGACACATCCCCCACTGTCCCAGGGGGCTCCAGCCTGGCCTTGGGCACTGCCAGGGATCCAGGGGCAGCCACAGCAAATCTGGGAATTCCATCAGCCCTCCCACCCTCACTGGGGTCCTTCCATAAATCCAGCAAATTTCAGTTTGAACCCATTGCCCCCTGCCATTCCACTTCCTGGGAGGAATCCTGTGCACTTCCTAAATCTTTTCCCATCCCATCTGATTCATCCCAAGTCCTCCCATCCCAAGATCCCATCCCATCCCATCCCATCCCATCCCATCCCATCCCATCCCATCCCATCCCATCCCATCCCAATCCATCCCATCCCATCCATCCCATCCCATCCATCCCATCCCATCCCATCCAATCCCATCCCATCCCATCCCATCCCATCCCATCCCATCCCATCCCATCCCATCCCATCCCATCCCATCTCATCCCATCCCTTTCCAATCCCATCCCATCCCATCCCATCCCATCCATCCCATCCCATCACATCGCATCCTATCCCATC
>JAVTVJ010002537.1:0-28416 GCA_034509425.1 Eopsaltria australis
CAGGTTTGATGAGTTAAAATACGCAGAACTTTTTAACATATTACTGAATAGAGAGGAGGCGTATGAGGTGCAGAAAGGCTGTTTGGAGATGGTTGTAAAAGGGAAAGGAAACGTGAGGAGGAGGAGAAGGCAGCTAGTGACTAACGAAACGGAAGAAACAGACGTTATGGACATGGTGGCCCCAGCTTTGCGTACAGGCATGGGGGTATCGCCTCCCGTGCCACCGCCGCCATTACAGCCGGTGCAGTTGGGGGCGGGCGATGGAGGCACGCAGCCGGCTCCACCACCACCCCCACCCCCACCCCCACCGGCTCCGCAGCTGGCACCCCCACCCCCACCGGCTCCGCCGGCACAGCCAGCACCACCGCCCCCTCCCCCTCCTCCCCTGCCCGCTCCGAACGCGGGGGCGAAGACCGACCGGCCCCCCGACCATCCGGGGGCTGGGCGTGGGGCGGGGGGGGAGGCAAGCACGCCCTCGCCCCCTGACAACTCTGAGGGCGGGGAAAGGCATGGGGAGGGGGCGGGCTGGCCGCCCCACCCGACCGCCCACGGGGCGGGCACGGGGCAGGGGCAGAGGCGGGCAGGCCCTTGCCACCCGACCGCCCACGAGGTGGGCATAGGGTGGGGGCAGAGGCCGGCTGGCCCTCCCCCCCCGACCGCCCACAAGGCCGGCACAGACTGAGAGCGGAGGCCGATTGGCCCCCTGACCACACAGGGGGCAGGCGAAGGGGCGGAGAGGGGGTTGGCTGGTTGCCGGCTCCTGACCACCCCTGGGGCAGGCGTGGACCGGGGACGGAGCCTAGCTGGCCCCTGACACCCAATCTGGCCCGAGCCTGGGATGAGTGGAGGTACCCACGATCTCAGCTTCGCCACTCTTCCAGCGTTGGGGAGAGGGGCAAAGCTACCCTGACCAGAAGAAGTGGGACGTGCCTGATCCAAATTACTTTTCCAAAAGGGGGGACAGAGACGACCATCTTGGATTCCCCCTCCGCCGCTCTGCCAGTGCTGGGATTAAAACGGAATGGGATGATGTGGATAAAGATGGTCCCCAAGAGGAGGGTGGCAGGAGGAGGGGAAAAATAGCCCAAGAAGCTATAAGTGCTGCTAGTCCAATTGCAGGGCGCACGAGATCAAAAAGAGATGAAGGGGGAAGGGAAGGGCCTGCTCTAGAAGTGCCTCTGAGACAGGCTGTGGGAAATCAGGGAGTGATTTATATAAAGACACCATTCTCTCTTGCAGAGCTGCAGATGTGGAAAGACTCTGTTGGAAAGCATAGTGACAACCCAGAGAAAGTAGCCATACAGGTAGAGAGAGCTATAAGGGCTCAAAACCCTGATTGGGGAGACTTGAATGTGATGCTGGATGAATTACTAGATAGCACAGAAAGGGAGATGGTTAATAAAGCTGCCATAGATGCTATAGAGGCCCAAATTGCAGCTGGAACTCTCCAAGGGATGCCTAATGACATATACCCACTCTCTGACCCTGTCTGGGATCCCAATGTCCCTGAGCAAATGGCAAAATTAAAGCAGTTTCAGAAATGGGTGGTTTATGGGTTGAGATGTGGCCTTCCAAAAACAGTGAATTTTTCTAAATTATTTGAGATCAAACAAAATCCAAATGAGACTCCTACAGAGTTTTTGAATAGGCTTAAAGAGGCTGCACGGAAATACACAACTCTGAACCTCGATGCACCTGATCAGAAGTACCAGCTGGCTTACATTTTTATGGGCCAGTCAACAGATGATATAAGGAAAAACTGCAAAAAAGGGGGGTAATGGATATAAGTGAGATGTTGAAAATAGCCTGGCAAGTATATCAGAACAGGGATTCAGTAGATAAGGACAAACAGAATAAGCCCCACCATAAGAAAAACCACAATGAGGGAAAGTCATCCAACTCACCCAAGAGGGGACCCCGTTTTCCTCTAGCTGAGGACCAATGTGCCATTTGCAAGCAGAAGGGACACTGGAAAAATGAGTGTCCAGCACGAACGAAAAAGACACCCCCAGCTCCTGAACTAGCTGTGGATTATGATAGATGGCAAGCAAGGGCATCACCCCCAGCGGAGCCCTCAGTTATAGTTAAGCTGGGAAATGAGGATGTTGAATTTCTGGTTGACACAGGGGCAACCTATTCTGTATTAAATACTTTAAAAGGTAAACTGAGCCAAGAGACTGTGGATGTGGTAGGAGCCACCGGGGTAAGTGAAACAAGGCCTTTTTTCCAACCTTTGAAATTCAAATTGGGAAAACACTGGGTGACACACCAGTTCCTGTATATGCCAAATTCACCAATGCCATTATTGGGCAGAGATTTATTAGAGAAATTAGAGGCAGAAATTAAATTCTCCAGAGACGGGGGGGGGTAAAAGTCATAATTCCTGAATCTAAATTCATAGAAGCAGCAGCTATTCTTATACAGGAATGCCATGGAGAAATTCCCAAAGAAATAGAAGATGCTGTCAGTCCTATAGTATGGGCCAATGATATCCCTGGGAGATCCAAAAGAGCTGAACCTGTAAGTATTACACTCAAAGCAGGAGATATACCGGTAAGGCAAAAACAATACCCTCTGAAATTAGCAGGTCGCAAAGGACTAGCACCCACAATTGAGAAGTTTCTCGAATTTGGGTTGCTAGTGGAATGTGAATCCAAGTATAACACCCCAATTATACCAGTGAAAAAAGCAGATGGTAAGAGTTATCGATTAGTGCAGGATCTAAGGGAGATTAACAAAATAACAGAAGTCATACATCCAGTTGTAGCCAATCCTTACACACTTTTGACTACACTAACAGACGAATTAGGGTGGTTCACTGTTTTAGATCTCAAAGATGCCTTTTTCTGCATTCCTGTGCATAAGGACAGTCAAGAAATTTTTGCCTTTGAGTGGGAAAACCCTGAAACAGGAAGGAAGACCCAGCTCACCTGGACAGTCTTGGTTCAAGGCTACAAAAATAGTCCCACGCTATTTGGAAACCAGCTGGCAAAAGAACTGGAGGACTGGAGGAAACAGGAGCCAGGAGGAGTAGTTCTTCAGTATGTTGATGACATCCTAGTAGCAACCAGAGCGCGAGATGAGTGTATCCAGCTAACTGTAAGTCTATTGAACTTTTTGGGTGAGAGTGGTTATCGAGTCTCGAGAGAGAAGGCCCAGATTGCCAGGGAAACAGTAGTTTACCTGGGGCTGGAAATTTTCCGTGGACACCGACAACTCAGCAAAGAGCGGAAGGAAGCTATCTGTCGCCTTCCAGAGCCCCACACTGTGAGAGAAATGCAAGCCTTCCTGGGAATGGTAGGTTGGTGTCACCTATGGATATCAAACTATGGACTGCTGGTAAAACCTCTGTATGAGGTCCTTAAGGCAGCCAAAAAGGGAACAATCATGTGGACAGAAAGTGCAAGGGCTGCCTTCAAACACTTGAAACGTTCCCTAATGTCTGCCCCAGCCTTGGGGCTGCCGGATTTGAATAAGCCTTTTGAACTCTTTACATATGAGCAACTGAATGCTGCTCTGAGGGTACTAGCACAGCACCTTGGGGACCAGCGAAGAGCTGTAGCCTACTTGTCAAAACAGCTGGACAGTGTTAGTCAAGGGTGGCCTGGATGCCTGAAAGCTGTGGCAGCAACTGTCCTCCTAATACAGGAGGCCCGTAAATTCACCCTTGAGCAGCACATTGTTGTCTATGTACCCCATGCATTAATAACTGTGCTGGAACAATAGGGGAATCACTGTTTATCCCCTAACAGAATGCTGAAATACCAGTCTGTGTTGGTGGAACAGGATGATGTTACTCTGAAAACAACATCTGTGGTAAACCCTGCAATGTTTTTGTCATCCACATTACTTGACAGCATGCCTGAACATGATTGTCTACAGACAATAGAGGAGACTTATTCCAACAGGCCAGACCTGAAGGACATTCCCCTGAAGAGCCCAGACTGGGAGTTTGTATTGGGTCTGACTGGGGTAAAGCTCACAGGCCTTACACTGCTGTACTTTGCTTTGGTAGCTGGTGTTGATAACAGAGCAGTGTTTTGGCTACTGCCAAGCTGTGCTGTCCCTGTGATATTCCGTCCCCCACTGAAGGGGATGGGGGGACAAGATCCTGGGAGGGGACACCAGCAGGCCAGCTGACCCCAGTCAGCCAAAGGGATATTCCATACCATATGGCATCAGCTCAGATATATAAGGGAAGGAAGAGAGGAGGAGGAGGCACTCAGGGCTGGCCCATGTTTGCCTCCTTGAACAACCGTCATGCGTGCTGAAGCCCTGCTTCCCAGAAAGTGTCCGGACATCGCTACTGATGGGAAGTAGAGATTGATTGTTTTCCCTTCTGCTCTTGCGCGCGCAACTTTCAACTTGCTTGTTCTATTTTTTCCCACTGTAATAAAACTGCCTTATCTTACCCTGACAGTCTTTTTCAATATTATCCTCTCCCCTCTCCCAGCGGGAGAGGGAGTGATAGAGTGACTGAGTGGGCACCTGGCACCTGGCCGGGGTGAACCCACGACAGAGTTGTATACCATTGGAAGCAGCTCCATGAGAAATGGTAAGAGAATGACAGGCTACGCTGGAACCACCACAGATAAAGTCATAGAGGCGAAAGCCTTGCCTCCAGATGTATCATCACAGAAAGCTGAACTCATTGCACTAACAAGGGATCTAGAACTGAGTGAGGGAAAGAAGGTAAACATCTGGACTGGTTCCAAATATGCCTTCAGTGTTGTTCATGCCCACGGAGCTATCTGGAAGGAATGTGGCCTGCTGACTGCACAAGGTAATGAGATTAAGCATGCTGAACAGATTCTTGCACTTCTGCAGAGTATTTGGAAGCCAACAGAAGTAGCTATCATGCATTGCAAAGGCCATCAAAGAGGGAAGAAAGCCCCTGAACTGGGAAATCGCTTTGCTGATGAAGCAGCAAGAGGGGTTGCAGAAAAAGGCATTTTTGCAGTGATACCACAGAAAGAAATAGATTTGTCAGAGTTTACCCCAAAATACCATCCGGGGGATCACAAATTAATTAACTCTCTTAAGGCTGAGATCAAAGAAGGGGTGTGGGCTGTTCCCTCAATGGGACAGGTTGTAGTTCCACCCTTCCTCCTTCGAGAAATATCCCAGCGAGAGCATGAAAGTACTCACTGGGGAACAGAAAATCTTTTAAAACCTCTTAGAAAGGTGGTAATAGGAAGAGGGATGACAGATATCGTACAATCTATAACCAGCAAGTGCGATACCTGTCATAAAAACAACCCTGACACGAGCAAACGGGTTGTGTTAGGGGTGACAAAAGCAGGAGATCTCCCAGGAGATTATTGGCAGATCGATTTTGCTGAGATGCCACGCAAAGAGGGATGTAAGTATATACTGGTACTGGTTGACACCTTCAGTGGATGGCCTGAAGCTTACCCCTGTCGCACTAATACAGCAAGAGAAGTAGTGAAAGCCTTGTTGAATCATATAATTCCAAGATTCGGGGTTCCTCTAGGAATGTCATCTGATAGGGGAACTCACTTTGTTGCAACGGTAGTTGGGGAAGTCAGCAGGGTTCTGGGAATTGCCTGGGACCTGCACACACCATACAGGCCCCAGGCAAGTGGCAAAGTTGAGCGTATGAACGGAACCCTCAAAACCCAGATTTGTAAAATTTGTCAAGAAACATCCATGACCTGGGTTCAAGCCCTGCCAATAGCCTTGCTGAGAACTCGCATACAGCCAAGGCGAAGGGACAATATAAGTCCCTATGAAATATTATATATCAGGCCTTATCAAGCTCCACATATCCCAGGAGAGATTAATGTGAAAGGTAAAGCTGATTTGCAGAAGTACTTAATGGCTTTGAGTTCCACTTTGCAGAAGCTCCAGAGATTTGTCGTGTTGTCCAGGCCAATAGGACTGGACACACCTGCTCATCAGTTCCAGCCCGGAGATTGGGTCTACATCAAGTGGTGGGACGGTGACCCCTTGCAAGCCAAGTGGAAAGGACCGTTCCAAGTTTTGCTGACCACCCTCACTGCAATCAAAGTTGCTGGCAAGGGACCGTGGATCCACTACTCCAGAGTGAAGAAGGCTTCTGCTCCCGAGACCATCAAGAAAACAAAGACTGATACAGATCAGAAGAATGTGGTTTAAACTGTTCTTTACATGTCTGTTATCTGCCCAAATGGTAACTATGATTCAGGGTTTGTCCCATGATTTACACAAGGCTGTAGTCCAAAATGTGTCCAAGGTCCTTAATAAGAACAATTGCTGGATCTGTACCCAGATACCACCTCTAGATGAGAGTGGTCACTGGCCACTAATTGGCATTCTAATGGAAGAAAACCGTACTGAAAGGTGGGAACCAATCAATAGTACCCTTTTGCCTCCTATACTCCTGAGCGGCCTGATAGAACGTGGGAACTATACTTTTCACTGTGCAGTGGTAAATGCCACAGGAGAGGCCATTCTTCCTTAATATTGTAGTAACACAAAATTCAGGGAAATAATAGACCCAAGGATTGCAGCAAAAATGAAATTAACAGGGTGGAGACTGGCTATACCATTTGGGACGGGGTTGTATTGGATATGTGGTGATGAAGCCTGGAAAATCCTGCCTGTAAATAGAGATCAGGCTTGTGCCCTTGGGGCTGTGGTCCCAAATATAACAATATTTGATCATCTCGAAAACCCAAACAAGAGAGAAAAAAGATCACTTAATCCCCTCATAGAGCGTCCCACACTTTTCCATACTATAGTCAGAGCTCTCATTCCCTCTTATGGAGTGATAGAATTGGAAAAAGCGATTGTAAACATCTCAGGTGTTGTTGAAAGTATGGAAAGGCATGCTGCAGATGCAATTTCAGCCTTACAAGAGGAAGTTGACAGTATGTCCCGTGCAGTTATGCAGCACCGGATAGCTCTTAATTTCATACTGGCTGCACAAGGAGGTGTATGTGCTATTGTTAATACCACCTGTTGTTCCTATGTGGACCAAAGTGGAAGGGTTAAAAAAGATGTGAATGAAATTTGGAGGGGAACTCAAATTTTGCATGAAATAGCTTCCAAAAATGACATCTTAAAATTTGACCAGATCTTTGACACCCTTACCTCATGGTTGCCAAACTGGGCCTGGATAAAAGAAGCATTTATAGTAGCTGTAATTGTAGTTATCATCTGTGTAGTAGCCTGCATGTCGGCCGGTTGTGTAAACCGATACTGTGGGTAATGTAGAATAGAGTAAGGTAGAGACTAGACAAAGTAGAGTCTTGTTAGTCTCTAAAAGGGGGGAAATGATGCCTGAAGGATTTTTCTGCTTTTCTTCTGAATATTTCTTACACTGTTCCCTATATTCACAAGTATTAGCATGCATACTTGTGATGCTTTAGGTGATAGTTTAGCCTGGTTTCATGGTGTTTAGCAGGCCGGTAGACTAAACACCCCTGAAACCACATAGAGTTAGAAGACCAAACACCCTGTTTTCGTGAGCCCTCAAGGTCTCCTAGTAGGACAGATTTTGTAAACTAGAAGTTAGCCCACCCAGGCCCCTTATTGGGCCCTCCTGGTAGATATGCTAATGTGTAGAGTCTTTAATTGTATACTCGATTGGGGGGACGGGGCTTTTGCGACGTGTTCTACCTGGACGGCAGAAGCCATCGAATGGGATCCTATTAAAATACCGAGGTAAACAACCCCCAACCCTCTAACCGTGTCTGAGCCTTTATTTCCTAAGACCAGAAAAAGGCATCAATTTGTTCTTCCTCTGGGAGTACACTTATACCTAATAATAATTGCAAGTCTTGCCCTAATAAATTCTGTCTGGCCTCTGGAATTAACAGTAAGTCTCCAGTGGCGAATTGGTTAGGGCCTTCCACCTGTATATCCTTGATTAAAGGTGCCTAAGGTTCTTTAAACCCTTCTCCCTTTGCCCCTATTACATTAATAACCTTTTTTACTTATACAACACCCCTCGGAAACCTTAAGTACACATGGTCTATCAGCTTCAGTATCTACTAAGAATTCTATTTCTTCCTCCTGGGGATTTATTTTAATTTTATCAAGGGCTCAGTTTGATGTTCCATCCCCAGTATGAAAAGCCTCTGACACCCTTATGTCATCTCTCCTTCAAATGCTTTCATGTCTTTGGCGCGTCGCAGGCAATTCTTCCTGAAATGTCCAGGAGCATCACAGTAATGACAATTAAACTTCCCCACACACACCTCACTGATTTCTCTCTTGTTATTTTAATTCTTTATCTGGTACTCTACTTCTTACACACCTTTATAAATTTCTTATTTACTTTCCCAAACTACTCTCTCCCCTTCGGGTAAGGGGACTGCACAACAGAGAAAATTATTCTACTAGCCAAACCTAAACCAAACAAAACTAAACTACCAATAACACTGAATTACCAGTAATAAAGTCACTAATAAATCTATAACATCAGGCCAAACAAACAGAACTAAACCTCAAAATCAAACCTCTAATCAATCTGCACTGCAAAGCCAAATCTCCCTGCTTTAAATCAGATTTCCTAGTGGACCGTCTAGGAAATTGCTCCCCTACCAAGGAATCCAAACTCTTATGAGTTTTAACTCCTGAGATTCCTACCAAGGCGTTTAACTCATGAGAGCTCCTATCTGAGAAATTCTTACCAAGGTGTTTAATTCCTGAGAGTCCCTATTCCAGAACTCCATCAAGGCGTTCAACTCCTAAGAATTCCTGTCCATGGATCTCTACCAAGGGGTTTTAACTCCTAAGGAATCATTTTGGGAGGGTTCATTCAGCCTTTTCCTCTCGCTTCGCCCGGTCACTGGCCGATCCTCTCACGAGGGGATAGAACCGCAGTTCGAAGGGCTCCAAGTCTCACTTCGCAGATCCGGCTATCCAGTCCACGTCTCATGCACATACCATTCACTCTCCCCTTCACGCCCCCCACACAAGAACTTACCGAAATCCTGCTTTCTTGTTTGGGTCTTCGTACATACAAGGATTAAGGGCGATTCACCGCGGTTCCCTTCAAGGGAGCTGAGATCAAAAAAATTTTGCCTTTGTTCTACAGTTTAGGACGTGTTTTTGATTACTGCCTGCCAGTGCCCGCTGTCCTCCTGGGCTACAGAAAATTGTTAGAGGCGTCCCCTTCCCAGCAAGAAAGCAGGCCCTAGCAGAGTATCACGTCAGGGTCGCCAATTGTTAAACATGGGTCCATGAACAAAAATTTTAGTAAAATAATATTGAACATTTATTAGTAGGACAAAGGCAAAAGCAGCACTGGGTGCATAGCATATCTGCTAGAGGCACAGTTTTCATTCCTTTTACAATGGGTTAAATACCTTTAACTGTCACATGTTCATTAAGCTCAGAAGAAAATTTACACTTCAGACACCCCTTTCCCCCTGGTCTCTGCCCCCCCTTCTCACCAGAATGTCTCTTCAGGTGTCTGGACTGTGTCAGCAGAGAGCTGTGAATTGGCCTTATCTTTTCTTGTTTCCCTTGAAATTCCTTTGCACTGCAAGTCATCAGCTCAGCAGACGTTTATAGCTATATATTTATGACTACATTTTCCAATATATCACAATTATCTCGAGGTTATAATTTTACTACAGTCTTGTTTCTACTGAACTATATTTTATCATAACACTATTTCTACAAAATATACAAAGAGCCAACATTTATCATTTACTCATCCATTACAGCATTGACAGCACTTCCTGAAAAATGCCCCAGCCCACATGCTGCGGGCGTTATTAGCAAGGTGTAGTCTGCCCTTCTACAGCAGAAATGGACAGAGAGAGGGAGAGGAGAGGAGAGGAGAGGAGAGGAGAGGAGAGGAGAGGAGAGGAGAGGAAACAGAGCAAAGATGAGGTGTACAGATATGTTTCACCCATCTAATATTAGTTCACAAGAACTGCCCTATTACTATTTCTAGTAGCAAATTGCTGACCCTGTCTCCCTTAGGAGAGACTTCCTTCAGTTGAAAAATAGCCTTATCTGATGGATACCCAATATCCAAATAACAGTGGGATGATAAAGCCAATGAAAGCACAGGAACAGGGAAGCAGTACAAGAATTTAATAACCATATTGTCTCTTATAGGAAGCATCCACAATGACTTCTTAAGGGAAGGATTTTAAGTCTGACTGCTGGCTTTTGCATGGTAACTTCTAAATCCTATTAAGGAGTTATAGAGGAATTTGTTTCTTTAATTGCTATGGATTAGAAGTCAATAATAGAAAAAAACAAACTGAGTACTAGTTCATGCCAGAGCTTGGAGAAAAGACAACAGATGAGTATGATTTCTTCGTAAATGTATAAATTTGAAAATTCAACTCATTGCAAGTATATGCTATTTTGTGTAATTACAGTCCTCAGTCTTGTCAAAGACAAGCTGTTTTTCCTATGTTTGGTCTACAGGGAGTTCTGAAAATAAGAAGTCATCTTTTTCTAAAAATTCTGGGTTATCCAGAATTTCTCTAACATGCTCTCAAAAAAATGAAACTCAAGAATAACATTTTTCTACACTGGTGTGACCTGATGATGACACTGTCAACCATTTTGCTGGGCACATAAAGCATCCATGCAAACTCAAGCCAGTAAAGTCTATGTTGCCTGAATAAACAAGAAGGCAGTACAGTCATGCTCCATTTGTAGATAAACTGGAGTTTGGTCTTACTCAGTTTGAAACAGGTCTCTGCCAGAAATCGTGATGATCTGAAAGAGGCTGCTTCAGGACTGAAAATGGGGAAAGGGTACAAAAGTATATTGCATGGCCCAATAGGAAGTACTAAGTCCTCCTACACCGGCTAAGAGCTGATACCAGGCAGGCTGCTACCTGGAGTAGGAGTCACACACTCCAGCAGCAACTGCTGTCACCAAATGCTTCTCTCAATCTCCCCATAAGC
Source organism: Eopsaltria australis (assembly GCA_034509425.1). NCBI lineage: Eukaryota > Metazoa > Chordata > Aves > Passeriformes > Petroicidae > Eopsaltria > Eopsaltria australis. The sequence goes on from JAVTVJ010002537.1 coordinate 10,887, forward strand.
CCTGCTAGGGGCCACCACAACACTGCAGATTCTTAGAATCATAGATCAGTTTGGGCTGGAAGGCTGAAGCTATCTTTGAAAGTCATCTAATCCAATCCCCCTTCCACTATATCAGGTTACTCAGAGCCCTGTCCAACCCAGCCTTGAAAGTTTCCAGGGATGAGGCATCACCACCTCCCTGGGCAAATCTGTGCGAGTGTTTTACCACCCCCACTGTAAAAATCTTCTTTATATCTATATTTAGTCTAAATTGATACTCTTGTAGTTTAAAATCATTATCCCTTGTGCCATCACAACGGGACCTGTTAAAAATGTTGTCACTTTCCTCATAAGCCTCCTTTAAGTACTGAAAGATTCCAGTAAGGTCTCTCCAAAGCCTTCTTCTCTCCAGGTTGAACAACCCCAGCTATACCTCAGCCTGTCTTCACAGATAAGGTGTTCCATGTCTTTAATATCTCTGTGGCACTCTGGACTCACTCCAACCAATTCTTCCTGTGCTGAGGAAACCGGAGCTGGATGCAATATTTCAGGTTGTCCCTCATATCCCTCAGTGAGACATGCTAGCAAGCAAATACAGAAGGGTCTATGTGCTTCTGGTTGAACATTGTCTGCCCAGCTCCAGGTGGCAGTTTAAATGGTTTGTACCAAGAATTATGCTGAGCTCTTTGCCCATTCATCCCACTGAGAAGTCATCTTTGCCACCTCTCACCTCCCTCAGATCAAAGGAATCTCAATCTCTTTTCTATCCGTTTACAGTCAACACAGGCAAAGGCAAGAAAATGAACTCTCAATCTGACATACCATTGTGCAAATAACTAAAAATTCTCTCATATAGAGGTACCTGGCACCAGCCTCATTGCTAAAAAATAAAAATTAAAAAAAAATCAGGCAAAAAAATCAGCTGGGAAATCATCCCACAGGTACATAGAGAAAGAACAGGGATATGCATATCTCAGTAATTTAAAGTTAGCAAGAATAAAATACTTATGCATTTGGGAAGGTTGGGGGCAGGGGGGGAGCAGGAAAGGTAAGGAAACAATTCAAAGCATTTATTGAAAGGTGAGAGGGAAAGGGAATTCTAATGAATGACCCACTCTCCCAGACTGATACTCCGGTTCATGCTGCAAGATCATTATTTCAAATAGCATTCCTCAAGGACTCAAAGTCTGCAATGCAATATACAGAAGTAGCTGTAATTATGACTACTCATCTCAAGGCAAACTTAGCATTCAGGAGGTCCTTTGACTTATGCTGCCATTTGCCACAAGCCTTCCAAAGCCAGTTCCACCACCAGAATTGCCCAGAAATTTTGCATCCACCATGTTTTGTGCTGGTTCATCTGCTCTAGGAACAAAACATAGAATTTTCTAGATTTATTTGTAGCTTTCAGGGTCATTAGGGATCCCAAGTAGCTCAATTGCTTTTAGAAATCAACACAGTATGGTAATTTATTTCAGAATTATAGTTCTCTTGCTTTTGGAACACCAGTATTCACTGTATGCGTGGAGGAAGCTTTCCACACGTAGCAAAAAATATCCAGTATATATCCAGTACTATGGTGCAATTTTGCACACAGCTTTTCTTTCATGAGTTGATTCCCAGCCAAAATTCTTTCCTCCACTGAGAAAGCAGCATCTTCACTAGAAATCTCAGATCTAACTAACACAGAAATAACAAATACAGCCAAATCTGCCAAAGAGACACCTTTGCTAGATAACTGCCTATACTAGGAGGTAATGCTGCACATAACCACGGCCAGATGCTGACAATCTTAGTCTCCTGAGGAATGATGAGCACTTCCCACTGGCCATCAGGCCCTTTCAAGCATACCTAATGTCAGACACCTCAAAATCAGGTACCCCAATTCATTTCCCTCTGAAAATCTCATGCTTTTATAAGTAACTATCTCATTGATGTCCCAGCTATGCTCAGACAGAACTGCTTTCTATCAAAGCTGAGGCACAGCTTTCTCTGCTTTTCTGTTTTCTCTGTTGCCTAAAGGTCACATTCTTCTCTACAGCCACTAATTCTGCATGTGCAACAGAGGGTATATAAATATGCTTATGAGGTTTTGGTCTCTTCTTTGTAAATATAGCCTGGATATCTAGTACATGCACCAGCTCTTGGTGCTGAAGAGCTCAAGGACATGGAAAAAATAACATCCTTCTCTCTTCCCACTTCAAGGCCCAGGGATCACCAAAATGTAATTACTTAGAAAAGGATAGAAAGCAATGCCAGTGCTATAGACAGAAGGATTTACAAAAGAATTAATAAATTACTATCACTTCTCTTGTCTTGGGACTCTTCTAGGTAAATTTTTACTCTTTAAAGCAGTGCACTGTGAGTAAGCTGCCTGACTCCCATTAACATTAGTAGCAGTGGCGTAGCATAAGCTTTATGTGCCAGTTCTGCGGGTTAATAACAAAGTTGTATCTGTAGGGCACTTGCTTTGAACTCAGCAAATCTGCAACAGAACAACTTTCCTCTGTCAGACTCTTCTTTGAAGAAAAATCACAAGGAAGTGGGTGGGCTGCCAGCTAAGTCACTTGTTAACCCACCAGTACTTCCCCCATAACTCCAACAAAACACTAAAGCAACAAGTGAAAGCATTAAATAGCTCTCTCTTGCTGCATTTCCAGTAATGTTAGCCAAGGTAGGGGAGAAAGAAGGGATAAATTTATTTGAGCAGGAAGAGAAAAACATGAAAGAAATCACATAGAATTAATGCAGTAAATGTGCCATCAAGATGAGACTGGGGTTTTTTTTATACAGGATGAAAGCTGGAACACTTGAGAATAATTTCCATGTATGGATTTGGAAATCTAAAAATAGCACCTCATTTAACACAAAAAAAAAAGACAGTAACTGACCCTAAAATAGATGGTGATGAATACATTCAATGTCAAATTTTCTCTATTTTCTATTCCCTTCTATGCTTGCTGGCACATTTTCCACAGCCCACCCCTTACCATTTCCCTAAAGACAGAGGAGAGGCTATCATTTCTGAGCAGCCTCAGAGCAGCTTTAGCAGAGCAGGACAGCCACAGTGGATAAGGCTTCATAGGAGCGGCTCCGTCAGCTCGGGTCTTGTTATTGTTTGCCTGAGGTGCTGGGATTTTGTCTCACTTCATGCTGCAGTGACAAATATCCACCTCCTCTGGTTTCCACGTAATGTTGCTCCAGAAGCTTTCAGAGCTCCCCTTTTTCTGCAGCTCTTCTGTCCTCCTCTCAGCAGCAGTACCTCTCCCTGGCACAGGCATTTGGTTTGGTAAAACCCCCAAAATGACCCACACAGAGACACCACCAGGGAAGAGGGGAGTACAGGGATGCAGCCAGCCCTCAAAACTCAGCCTTCCCATCCCAGGGGCTGGAGAAAGGCCCAAGGCCCCTCTGCACCACTGCAGCTGCACCTTCAGCCCACTGCTTGGGCTTTACCTCACAAAAAACCAAAATCACTGACTCTATCCTAAGTCCATTTCTCCCTCTTCAAAACTGGAGAAGACCTCCTCCAGAAAGCTCTTCCTCTCCAGTAAAATTTACTGGTCTTGGGATCATTTCTGTCAGGCCCAATTACAACACATTTGCATTAGGGGCCAAAGTGCTTTTAGACAGCTCTAAGATGAGAAGTATTTATATGCATCACATAGACTCTCTGCCACCAAACCAGTAGCTGGACAAAGCTGAGAACCTGGAGAACAGGGCTGTGAGTAGAACTCATACCTTACTGACAGATGCTGAACTCCTCCAGCAAAGCACGGCACTGAAGCAAGACACATTCTGACCTGAGTGCAGCCCTGGGAGCCAAACTGCATGGCTGCAGTTGCCATAGTGCTGCATTCTGGGAATGGCAGGGCAATACTGCAGGAGAAGGCTCGAGACACAGCAGCAAAGCTGTCTAAAGTCAAGAGAGAGCTCTGCACCACCAAGGGATCAGCTCTTGCTAGAGCAACAATTTGTACACAGTGATTAAGCACAGTGGCGTGGCTGCAACTGGGAAACATGCCCAGTAATTGCCTGCAGTACGCCTGGGTTTAGCTGGTGCTTTCAGGTCTCCTGACTTCATGAGCCTTTCAGCCTTCCCCCACACACACCCCAAATAAAGAGAAAACTCAACTCATTGCAGGAGCCAATGTTCTGTTCCTTCTGCCTGTTCATTCACACCAGAGGCCCACCAGAGCAGCCATGTCCAAATGCATCTCACTTACTGATGAGGCCAGCATTGTAGGAAGAGAAACAAAACACAGTGAATTCAGGACAACTGAAATACCTGTTTTCCACTCCTTCATAAAAAAATAAAAAACCTATTCAAGTATCAGCTATTGATATTTACTAACAGCAATATTTCACTTACACTACTTACTATCCTGTGCCATTTGTTGCATATCCACCTCAGACATTCACATTCAGGTGGGTATAAGATGGGTATATACAGCAGTGTCTACAATAAAGTTTTTATAACTTGGTGCTCTAACTAGCCAGAACAACTACCAAAACAACTATTTTCTTGATCATTCTATGCACTGACAAACATTTTAAAAATACTTCACCAAGACCTCTGTTTTGATACTTGAATGCAACAACGGGCAAGACTTTCATTACACAGCACTCAGTCAGGAAACAAGTGCAGTGAATCCCACACACTGCCCTCAAACCATACCTGTAAGGTTTGTTGGGGTAAGTTCACTGGTGTGACAACATCTCACATGGTTGATTGAATGTCCTAATGACACCCAAATGAACTCATCATCCCACTTCCCAGCCTTCTCTGTAAGTCAGGGAACCAGATGTGCTGTATAACTGGACAGCTACATGTGATCTAGTACCAATGAACCCAACAGATGTTGACTAACAGCAAGTATTACCCCAGCTTCACATCACCTGCAGCTTTGCCCTGGATGCTGTGGCCTCGGACATACATATGCCCAAAGCTGTATGGCAGTGCGGCCAGTGTCATGGACTGGTCAATAAAAAAATAACAAACTAGCCCTAGCCAAATAGTTTGAATTTTCCACACTCATGCGCCAAGGCACATTTACCTGTTGTATAATCCTCAGGTCTGTGCAAACAGACTCATCCCTCTGATGGGGTCAGTATAAATAATGTGCAGGAAAGTGCTCTCTTCTATGTGCCTTGGTACTTTGGTTTTGGGAGCTGCCTGCTAGCTATCAGCTGGCAGGTGTTAAGAAAAGGTAAAAACACAATTTTAATAGCTAGTTTTGTTATTCAGTCGAAATTAAGAGATTGATCTCTATTGATCTGTGGAAAGGATCCATCTTTCTGTTGCTTATCAGAGTTGTGCCAAGAGCTTGACACACACAAACAGAAGTAAATTTCAAGAAGTAATGAGTGAGCAATGGCAAACTCATGCCAGTCTCATTCACCATCAGACTTTGCTGCAAAAGGAAAGTGACAGAGGCAACAGCTTCTGGTTATTGTCTCAGCACTGCCAGCAATGTCAGGAATTTGTTTGATTTTCACATAAATCTAATGCATCCACACTGATGAATAAAAAACAGAGGAGAGAAGTTCTCTCCATACACAGAAGAGCATCTAGGCATCACATTTTTATTTCCCCCAGCAGTTTTTCCATTATGCTCTGTTTTCTCTTTTAGCTTCTCCCCAGGTGTTTACACACATCACCTTGGCTCCCTTATTCATATTCTTAAAGGCACCACTAAAGGGTCATTCAATTGCATTCTCAGCTCTCAGAAAAAGAAACGAAAAAACACACAGAGCCTCCCAGGCATACAAAGAGTTCCTCTCTGCACTCACCACTCCCCAAAGCTGTAAGATCCCTGCTCCTACACCAGGGAATGTTTTCTCTACTCATGCCTACAGCACAGGAATAAAAGACTTGGAAAGCAGCATTATCCCTCCAACTGCCAACCATAGCACTAAACAGATGCCACCAGATGTTTTTCCCTTTCTATCAACATCAAAATGAAGGCAGCTGTTGAAGCACATCTCTGTCCCAAACTAGTTCCCCTCAATACCACCAAAATGAGATTGCTGTGTGGACCAGACCCCTCTGCAGATAACTTGGGGCCACATGAGCACTCTATCCATATCCTCCTTGACTGATGTTCCTTCTGCCAATTTGATAGACAAGTTGGCAATTCCTACAGGCCATAACTGCCTGGGGATTGGCTCTCCATGGTCCCTCTCTGAGGCAGAATCCTTTCAACTAATGCATTTTCTTGGGACTGCATCATCAGGTTTAGGAGCCTTCTAGCCCTTAATATCAGGTCTTAGCCCTACAGCTGATGCCTTTTTCCTGGTCTTAGGAAATAAAAGCTCAGACACGGTTAGAGGGTTGCGGTCGTTTACCTCGGTATTTTAATAGGATCCCATTCGATGCATTGCTTCACCCAGGTGACATGCATCGCAATGTCTTCCTACCCCCCAATCGAGTATACAATTAAAGACTCTACATATTAGCATATCTAACAAGAGGGCCCAATAAGGGGGCTGGGGTGGGCTAACTTCTAGTTTACAGAATCTGTCCTGCTAGGGGACCTTGAGTGCTTACGACAATAGAGTGGTCTTCTAACTCTACAGTTTCTGGGGTGTCTAGTCTCCCGGCCTACTGGACACTAAGAAACCAGGCTAAAGTATCACACCCATAGCATCACAAGTATGCATGCTAATACTTGTGGATATAGGGAACTGTGTAAAAGATATTTAAGAGAAAAGGCAAAAAATCCTCCAGGCATCATTTCCCCCCTTTTAGAGACTAACAAGACTCTACTTTGTCTAGTCTCTACTCAACCTTACTCTATTCTACCTTACCCACTGTATCGGTTCACACAACCAGCTGATCTGCAGGCTACACAGATCATAACTACAATTACAGCTACTATAAATGTTTCTTTTATCCAGGCCCAGTTTGGTAACCATGAGGTGAGGGTGTCAAAGATATAGTCAAATTTTAAGGTGTCAGTTTTGGACACTTAAAATGCCAATCAATGGTCAGTGACCACCCCCATCTAGAGGTGGTAACTGGATACAGAACCAGCAATTGTTCTTATTAAGAACCCTGGACACATTTTGGACTACAGCCTTATGTAGATCATGAGGCAAACCCTGAATCATGGTTACCAGTTGGGCAGACAACAGACATGTAAAGAACAGTTTAACAGTTTAAACCACGTCCTTCTGATTTGTATCAGTCTCTGTCTTCTTAATGGTTTCGGGAGCAGAAGCTTTCTTCACCCTGGAGTAGTGGATCCATGGTCCCTTGCCAGCAACTCTGACCGCAGTGAGGGTGGTCAGCAAAACATAGGATGGTCCCTTCTACTTGGCTTGCAAGGGGTCACTGTCCCACCATTTGATGTAGACGCAATCTCTAGGCTGGAACGGGTGAGCAGGTGTGTCCAATCCTATTGACAAATCTCTGGTGATTCTGCAAAGTGGAACTCAAAGCCATTAAGCACTTCTGCAAGTCAGTTTTACCTTTCACATGAATTTCCCCCGGGATATGTGGAACCTGATATGGCCTGTCATGTAATATTTCATAGGGACTTATATTGTCCCTCTGCCTTGGTTGTATGCAGATTCTCAGCAAGGCTTTCACTACGTCCCTTGCTGTGTTGGTGTGACAGGGGTAAGTTTTAGGCCATCCACTGAAGGTGTCAACCAGTACCAGTATATACCTGCATCCCTCTTTGTGTGGCATCTCAGCAAAATCTATCTGCCAGTAATCTCCCAGGAGATCTCTTGTTTTTGTCACCCCTAACACAACTCTCTTGCTCATGTTAGGGTTGTTTTTATAACAGGTATTGCACTTGCTTGTTATAGATTGTACGATATCCGTCATCCCTCTCCCTATCACTACCTCTCTCAGATGTTTTAAAACTGTTTGTGGAACTACAACCTGTCCTGCTGGAGTAACAGCCCACCCTCCTTCTTTGATTTCAACCTTAAGATACTTGATTAATTTGTGATCCCTCTGATTGTATTTTGGGGTAAACTCTGACAAATCTATTTCTTTCTGTGGTACCACTGCAAGAATGCCTTTTTCTGCGACCCCTCTTACTGCTTCATCAGCAAAGCGATTTCTCAGTTCAGGGGCTTTCTTACCTTTTTGATGACCTCTGCAATGCGTGATAGCTACCTCTGTTGACTTCCCCAACTACCGTTGCAACAAAGTGAGTTCCCCTATCAGATGACATTCCTAGAGGAACCCCGAATCTTGGAATTATATGATTCAGCAAGGCTTTCACTACTTCTCTTGCTGTATTAGTGCGACAGGGGTAAGCTTCAGGCCATCCACTGAAGGTGTCAACCAGTACCAGTATATACTTACATCCCTCTTTGCGTGGCATCTCAGCAAAATCGATCTGCCAATAATCTCCTGGGAGATCTCCTGCTTTTGTCACCCCTAACACAACCCGTTTGCTCGTGTCAGGGTTGTTTTTATGACAGGTATCGCACTTGCTGGTTATAGATTGTACAATATCTGTCATCCCTCTTCCTATTACCACCTTTCTAAGAGGTTTTAAAAGATTTTCTGTTCCCCAGTGAGTACTTTCATGCTCTCGCTGGGATATTTCTCGAAGGAGGAAGGGTGGAACTACAACCTGTCCCATTGAGGGAACAGCCCACACCCCTTCTTTGATCTCAGCCTTAAGAGAGTTAATTAATTTGTGATCCCCCGGATGGTATTTTGGGGTAAACTCTGACAAATCTATTTCTTTCTGTGGTATCACTGCAAAAATGCCTTTTTCTGCAACCCCTCTTGCTGCTTCATCAGCGAAGCGATTTCTCAGTTCAGGGGCTTTCTTCCCTCTTTGATGGCCTTTGCAATGCATGATAGCTACTTCTGTTGGCTTCCAAATACTCTGCAGAAGCGCAAGAATCTGTTCAGCATGCTTAATCTCATTACCTTGTGCAGTCAGCAGGCCACATTCCTTCCAGATAGCTCCGTGGGCATGAACAACACTGAAGGCATATTTGGAACCAGTCCAGATGTTTACCTTCTTTCCCTCACTCAGTTCTAGATCCCTTGTTAGTGCAATGAGTTCAGCTTTCTGTGATGATACATCTGGAGGCAAGGCTTTCGCCTCTATGACTTTATCTGTGGTGGTTCCAGCGTAGCCTGTCATTCTCTCGCCATTTCTCATGAAGCTGCTTCCAATGGTATACAACTCCCAGTCTGGGCTCTTCAAGGGAATGTCCTTCAGGTCTGGCCTGTTGGAATAAGTCTCCTCTATTGTCTGTAGACAATCATGTTCAGGCATGCTGTCAAGTAATGTGGATGACAAAAATACCGCAGGGTTTACCACAGGTGTTGTTTTCAGAGTAACATCATCCTGCTCCAATAACACAGACTGATATTTCAGCATTCTGTTAGGGGATAACCAGTGATCCCCCTTTTATTCCAGCATTCTGTTAGGGGATAACCAGTGATCCCCCTTTTATTCCAGCACAGTTATTACTGCATGGGGTACATACACGACAATGTGCTGCCCAAGGGTGAATTTATGGGCCTCCTGTATCAGGAGGACAGTTGCTGCCACAGCTCTCAGGCATCCAGGCCACCCTTGACTAACATTGCCTAGCTGGTTTGACAAGTAGGCTACAGCTCTTCGCTGGTTCCCACACCAACCTACCATTCTCAGGAAGGCTTGCATTTCTCTCACAGTGTGGGGCTCTGGAAGGTGACAGATGGCTTCTTTCTGTTCTTTGCTGAGTTGTCAATGTCCACAGAAATTTTCCAGCCTCAGGTAAACTACTGTTTCCCTGGCAACCTGGGCCTTCTCTTTCGAAACTCGATAACCACTCTGGCCCAAAAAGTTCGACGGACTTACAGTTAGCTGGATACACTCATCTCGCGTTCTGGTCACCACTAGGATGTTGACAACACACTGAAGAACAACCCCTCCTGGCTCTGATGTCCTCCAGTCCTTCAGTTCCTCTACCATCTGGTTTCCAAATAACGTTAGGCCGTTATTGAATTTCTGTGGTAAAACTGTCCCAGTGAGCTGGGTCTTCTTCCCTGTTTCAGGATTTTCCCACTCAAAAGCAAAGATTTCCTGGCTATTCTTGTGCACAGGAATGCAGGGAAAGGCATCCTTGAGATCTAAAACAATTTGCCTTACCAGTATAGCTCTTACTTTGAGTGAAATACTCACAGGTTTAGCTCTTTTGGACCTCCCAGGGATATTATTGGCCCATACTATAGAACTGACAGCATCTTCAATTTCTTTGGGAATTTCCCCATGGCATTCCTGTATCAGAATAGCAGCTGCTTTGACAAATTTAGATTCAGGAATTATAACTTTCACCCCCCCATCTTTGGAAAACTTAATTTCTGCCTCTAATTTCTCTAATAAATTTCTGCCCAATAATGGCATTGGTGAATTTGGCATATACAGGAACTGGTGAGTCACCCAGTGCTTCCCCAATTTAAATTTTAAAGGTCGGGGAAAAGGCCTTGGCTCACTTACTCCACTGGCTCCGTCCACATCCACAGTTTCTTGGCTCAGTTTACCTTTGGAAGTATTTAACACAGAATATATCACCCCTGTATAAACTAGAAATTCAACATCATCATTTCCCAGCTTCTTGCAGATGGCACATTTATCCTCAGCTAGAGGAAAACAGGGTCTCTTTTTTGGTGTGTTGGCTGACCTTCCCCTTATCATGATTTTTCTTGTGGTGGGGCTTATTGTATTTGTCTTTATGTGCTGAATCCCTATTCTGATATACCTTCCAGGCTACTTTCTCTGGGTTGTCACTATATTTCTTAGCTGAGTCTTTCCACAGCTGTAGCTCTCTGAGGGAGAACGGTGTCTTTACATAAATCACTCCCTGTTTTTCCACAGCCTGTCTCAGAGGTACTTTTAACACAGGCCCTTTCCTTCCCCCTTCATCTTTTGATCTCGTACGTCCAGTATTTGGACTGTCAGTTCCCCTGGCTTCTTGGGCCATCTTTGCCTTTTTCCTACCACCCTCCTCCCGGGGACCGTCTGTACCGAAATCATCCCATTCACTTTTAATCACAAGACTGGCAGAGCGGCGGAGAGGGAATTCCGGTTGGTTCTCTTTGTCCTCAGTTCTGGAAAAGTAATTTGGGTCAGAAACGTCCCACCGGGCTCTGGTCGGAGTGGCCTTGCCCCGCCCTCCGACGCTGGAAGAGCAACGAAGTTGAACTCGCAGGTGCCCCCTTCCATCCCAGGCTCTGGCTGGGTGGGGAGGCGTTTGCCAGACCGCCTCTGCTCGGTCCCTGCTTCCGCCCCTGGGGCGGTCAGGGGGCGGCCAGCCCACCTCCTGTCCGTCCCTGTGCCCGCCTTCAGGGCGGTCAGGGGGCGGTGGCCAGCCTGCCTCCGTCCCGCCCCTGTGCACGCCCTCGGGGCGGGCTGGAGGCGGCACCCAGTCTCCCTCCGCTCCCGCCCCTGCTATTGCCAGAGGCAGGGTAGAACTCGCCCTCGTCCCTGGAGCAGGCGGGGGAGGGGGTGTTGGAGGAGCCGGCTGCGGCCGCAAAGCCTGCGGCGGGGGGGAGGCGAGGGGAGCGGTGGCGGTGCGCCTCCGTCTCCCGCCCCCAGCCGCACAGGCGGGGATGGCAGCGGCGAGGGTTGCGACCCCTCCGCGCCCGCACGCAAAGCCGGTGCCACTATAGCCACCACGCCTGCCTCCGTTCCCAGCAGTTTAGAAGGTATACAACCCATCTTTACTTATAAACAGGAAAAACAGCCAGAAAAAGCGTTCTGTCCTTGCGAACTACTTTTCTACAAACTACAACAACTACTAGAGCTAACAGCTTAAGAGCAAGTTATAGAAAGTGGAACTGCATGCGCAAAAGAAACTTTCTCAACCTTCCTGCACTGAGACTCGAGCCAGCGACTCCCAGTTTGCAGCTTATCTAAGCAGCACCTCAAGCCCCCAAGCCATTCTCCAGCAGCAGGGGTACTCACCAACTCACCAACCCACCCACCAATCAACCTTTCGTGGTTTAAATGGAGAGCGTCCTCCCCTTCCCACGATTTTTGCAGGGAGGGGGGTTACTTTCCCCCCTTTTGTGGGCCCCTCTGGACCCCCTGCCCAACCTCCCAGCCTCCCGGAGATCTCCCCTTACCGAGATATTGAAATCCCCTGTTTATTCACCTCTCTTCCGTGCTTTCGTATGCTGGGTCCTAGAGCCCCCATCACAGTTCAGGACTGTCGCCTGAGCCCCGTAGGGTGCCAGCAAAGGGGCTAGGCGAGATATTTCTCAGCCCAAAACTGCAAGTTTTCGAGGTCTCTATTGTCTCATCTGGGGTGCCAATGACTGATGCCTTTTTCCCGGTCTTAGGAAATAAAAGCTCAGACACGGTTAGAGGGTTGGGGGTCAATTACCTCGGTATTTTAATAGGATCCCATTCGATGCATTGCTTCACCCAGGTGACATGCGTCGCAAATGTCCTCCCACCCCCCAATCGAGTATACAATTAAAGACTCTACATATTAGCATATCTAACAAGAGGGCCCAATAAGGGGGCTGGGGTGGGCTAACTTCTAGTTTACAGAATCTGTCCTGCTAGGGGACCTTGAGTGCTTACGACAATAGAGTGGTCTTCTAACTCTACAGTTTCTGGGGTGTCTAGTCTCCCGGCCTACTGGACACCAAGAAACCAGGCTAAAGTATCACACCCATAGCATCACAAGTATGCATGCTAATACTTGTGGATATAGGGAACTATGTAAAAGGTATTTAAGAGAAAAGGCAAAAAATCCTCCAGGCATCACAGCAATATTTACTATGCCTTCTCTAAGCATTGCTTTGGTATAGCAACAGATCAACTCATCTGCTCTATGAGGAAAGAACAGCAAAACATCCCTCATGAATCCAACAAGCCAGTGACAAATGGCCTCTCTTCTCTGGCTAGTAAAATACTGAGGCTCCCCCAGTTGTGATAAAAAACTACAGATATCCTTTCCATGCACTTGTCATCTGACTGCCAAAAAGTGGGGATTCATTTACCTCTGGAACTCTGCTCTTACTTGCATAGAGGATTGGTTCCCATTGAAAGCCCATGCTGGAAGTGTTAATCAGAGAATCCTATGAACTTGCAGCCAAAGGGATAAATCAAATTATCTAATCCATCCATGCATCAAACAGATTTTCAAAGTGTCCCTGCCCGTGCAACCCTTTGTCTTGTCAAAAAGCTTCACCTAGCAGAGCTGTCAATTCAGCTTTTCAGAGAACCATTGATTCCTCCTGGAAAACTGGGAGAACCACTCTGAAATACTAATCCTATTGCTGTATCAAGGGGGGGTTTCTTGCATTTCTCTGCCTGGTTCCTTGTTACAAAAGCCTTTCATTCTCAATTCCTTCCACATTAAATACCTGGCCCTCCATGGAAGTATTGACACTATGGACTTTTCTACTTCATCAACTAAAGGCAGTACAGAGGAGTGGTGCCCCAGTGAAGGGTAAGTATCAGAGCCAAGGCTTATTTACCAAATAAAAATCCTTCTTTCATGTAAAGACCTAAACATCAATGAAAAAACAGCAGAAATAATCAACACATAGGTCCTGGTACACTGGATTCCATAAGGGATGAAGATTTTCCTGAAACAAGCTGAAGACTGTTCAGCCTAGGTTTATGTGGAATAAGTCACACGTAGCCCTAATGCACCCTCCAGCAGCAGATGGTTCACAGCCAGTAATCGTGGTCAGGACTATCCTTGTCAATTAACCATTTCCTGACCCGTGCCATTTTGGGATGAGGTGCAGAGCTGGCTGCAGCCAATTTACCAGCGAAAGATGATTTGTCACCCATAACAGGTTCTGCCCACGCCATATCAGGAAGGGCAGGCATATTTTTACATCATATACCTACAGTTATCCATTCAGTGTGCATTTCTTTCAGACATTGTCTCTGTAATAGGACTGATAATTATTATTTCTCAAAATGTACTAATTTGATTATTTTTCAAATGAAATTATGGTTAAGATTACTTGCAGGTAAAACCGAGTACCAGTGTGTCATTTGTGCTGTGTCTGTTGCCATAAATTCAGCAAGGACACTGGTGCAGAGTGCTACTTATACATGGCAGAAAATCCACAGCATCTACACATATTGAAATGGACAACCTTTGATCCTTGTTCCTCACCCTCATATCTCCAAGGACCTGGGTTTTAACAGGTTCTGAGGAACCTCTACTTTGTTATATCTAATCCACTAGCAACCTTTGAAGGTGGTTTTGCTATTTTTCTAGGCAAAAATGTATACATCCATCTGGATTCTGGTTTTGGCCAGTGAGCTTTCATTTGAAAATTTTAATTTTTTAAAATATCTTTAGAAAAAAACATTCTTGATATTAATTTTTGCAAGGCTTTTCTGGGAGATAGGCTGCATAATCCCTGGCACTACAGGACACAGCATTGTCTAGCACTTACAGCAGTGGGAATCCAAAGACCTGAGATCTGTTTCTGGCTCTCCCACTCACTCTCCACATGACATTTAGCAAGTCAATTCACTTCTCTGTAACTCTTTCTGTGAAATGGGTGTACTTGGGTTGTATTCCTCCTTTTCCACCCTGTTTAAGTCCAAATAATACTGAGTGAAAACCATTTCCTAAGTGTTTCAAGATGCTAGGATGGAAGGTGCACTACACACTGTCAGCAGCAGCATTAACAGAAGAGTTTAATTGTGGGATCTGTCCATTTTCATTGAAATGCCAAAAAGTCCTTTTCTTTTCCTGATATCTCTTGAGTATTTAGCACCCAGATGCTGATTTCACACGATTTTCATCTTAAAATATCTGTTCTTGTTTCAGTAGAATTATTATTATTTTGGTATGAATATAAACCAAACCAAACTCTTTGTCCCCAGCCTATAGCTCCCTTCTGATTAGGATCTGTCTCTATATGGATTCATGCCTCTACTGACTTCCTCAGCGGAAGAAAAAGATTATGCCTTGCCTTGGAAGTTTAGCACTTTTCTTCCCTTGGCAACACCATCATGCTTGAGAGCAAGTTATAAGGAATGGCATTACATCATGCTCAAATACATGATTATAACATGCTGCGAAATGGATTCTACAAGGAAGACTGATTTAGTGTGTGCCTATGATGAGTAAAGAGCAGCTGGTACTGAACTAATGCATTGCTGAAGATTCTATCAGATTAAGCCAGTAATTCAGCCACCTCCATGTCCTCTCCCATAAAATTTTAATAAACCCAATCTTATGGGAGGAAAGAAAAGACAGGCACCCTACTGAATTATTTATAACCTCAGTTATGTATGGCAAAGAAGCCCCTCTTAGATGAGCAACTGATATTCTTCCATTGATTTTCTCCTCTGAGAATATCTAGGTGAGAATCAAGTTGGGGGGGGGGGGAACCCACAAAATACACAAGGATGCAAAAGGCAAGACAGAAAAGACAAAATTGATGAAGGCAGAGATGAGGGAGAGTTTGTATTTATGAAAGACATATTGATCAATTGCACACACCAGTGGCAGACAGACTCAAATGAGCTGTCATATTTCCAGTGATGCAGAGGGACATGCAAGGTCAAGCTCCATTAAGTATAACCTACATCCAGAGCAGCCAGATGAGATTTGCAAGACTGAACTCTGAATTCCCACAGGAGATACCTGCAGTTGTTTTATATTCCTGATTTCTTATTCCCCCACCAACTGTGCAATCAATTCCTGGAGGTGGGTAGGGAATAATTGAAGAGCTAAACTGTGATTCACCCAGCCAATTAAGGAATCTTGGGATGGGTCCCTAGACAAATCCTTCAGCTTCATCTGGTCTTCATGGGCCAGAACTACATCCAGCTCTGACAACATGGCCAAAATCACGATGACCCAGTTAACAGTAAGAATCTGAGGAAGTAAAGGTGCATTATGGTTTATGCACATTAATATTGACACATTTTATTTTTTTTTTCAAAGCAGGAGGATGTCCTGATTGTACATAAGGATCAGGTTTACTCTGTAACTCAATGTCCAAAGAGCATTGCTGCAAAACAGTAATTAAAATGGCAACCACTGCCTAGTAGCTACTGACATATAAAACCCACCTTCACATTTCAGCCTGCAGCTTCTGTCAGGTCAGAGCCAGGTTGTTTGATTCAAAGTTTCTTGCCCTCTCTCTCATGCTGGCTGCTACGATGTTTCCTTGTGGATGGTGCATGGCTTTGTGAACAAATCACACTAAGCTTATTTCCAAAATGTTCCACTTACATCTATCTTCTTGCACTGAAGTAAGGAAGCACTTAACTCCTCATTAGTAATTCTGTATGTGGCATGTAATCACCTTGAAGTATTTAACTTCCGGGATTTCATCTCACTAACATTGTGGGGTGGGGCATTGGACCGGGGTATAAACAAACTGGGACATAAATCATCATAAACCAGGCATTAAATTGGTATATAAATCAAAAATTATAGAAGTCAGATGGATGAGACCCATTAGAGCCTCCTGTTTGTTCTTTTCTCTCACCCTAAGAATGCACAAGGCATCATTCTTGATTAGCCAAGAGACAGAAGAACGCCCATCTCTCCCCCTCTGTGTCTCTCAAGAGGGAGAGAAGGGAAACAGAGAGCTCTGTATGCATATTAATAAAGCTATATTTTGACTGGCTGAATGAGTGGAAATTATTAGCAATGGTATGTTTTACCTGTCAACATCTCCACACTGCAACAGGCAAAAAGTCTCTAATACTTCTTTGCAAAAAATCACTAGTGAGACTGGAGGGGGTTTGCTCTCAATTTTCCTGCACTCAAAACAGCTCTGTAAATACCTTAAGACTCTCTTCAGTAATGAAGATAAAAATGTCTTCTTTTTTCCTGTATAACAGTGTGAGACAACGCAAAACATCACCTAAGCCACAGTGAATCCAAGTGCCTGCACTTACAAATATAACAAAAAAAAACAAAACCAAAAAACCCAAAACCTATCAACATGAAGGTTACCAAGCCAAGCGTGCCAAAGGGAGGAAATACAGGAATGGGACCCTTTGAAAGGGTCAGTGAGAAAGGTGAGAACACAAGCAACTCCTCAGCAAAGAGCAATCAGAGCAGAGATCAGTCAGTTGGCCACACCTGCCCCTCCCTCTCACACAAGCACTTTCCTCTTCACTTATCCTAAAACTCCTCAGTGATGATAAGTCAGTCCAAGAAATTTCTTTAGAGGTGATCCCTAGCTGTGTTTTTCTCATTTACTCTGGCCCAGTGTGAGTTGGGTGGCCATTTGAAGTTTGATTACAGAGTGTGGAACTCTTACAGTAATTCTGAAAGTCAATGGGAGCTGTGCTCTGGAAATATGTAAAACTCAAGCTTTCTTCCTATCCAACTGAACACCCAAAAAAACCCAAACAAGTTTTGTTTGATTGTCAGGCCTAAAATGAAAGTTATAGCCAACCATAAGAGGTTATTAGATATTAATATATTTATCTTTACATGCCCTTCTTCAATACAATGACTAGAAATGTGACAAGATCCATGAAGTGGCTAACTGTCATAGGATCGGGAGTTGTGTGCAATTAAAAAGTCCAACAAGCATACATTCAGCAATGAAAAAGAAACCAAACAG
>JAVTVJ010002538.1:0-37292 GCA_034509425.1 Eopsaltria australis
CAGCTCAGAAACATGGTTTTGTTTCTAAGAATAGATTAGTACTGAAGAAATAAATGAAACAGATTTCATTTGTAATTCAGATGTATTTCATCCTTTCCCAAGGGTTTGGTCCCCTTCCTGCAGGGTAATTTCCTTTACTCAGCCACTTTCTAATGGTTAGGAGGAGTTAAGCTCACCAAAAAAGGCAACAGCTCCTGTTTCAAATGGAAGCAGCCACTGCTCCATGGACCCTGAAACGCCCCCAGGCACGTGTGTGCATTTGAAGGGTGAGCGGGTGTTGGGGACAGAGATCTCACACTCCTCCTTAGGCTGTGAGAAACCCAGAAGTGGCAAAGTATCATTGCAGGTCAACTCCTACTGAAATTCCATTCCCCCACACCCTCAAAATGGGCAGGCAGGGCTGGGCTCTGGCAGGGTTCAGTTTTGAGTGCCTTGTGCTCCCTGGCATGGAAGTGATCGTACGACCTCTGGTGCTGATTGATTGATTGATTGATTGGGGTATGGCTGCTGAAGGAGGAGGGGGAATCTAGGGAGCCAGGAAAGTCTCTTCTTCTCCTTTCTCTCTGCAGAGCCCCCTCTTCCAAGAGAAATGCCTGTGCTGGCTTTACATGGGAGCCCTTCCCTCAGCCCCGTGTCTGAGCCACTGTGTGCTCAGAGGAGCCACTCCCGGAGGAGTCCCAATATCAGTCACCACACGGTCCCCACACAGCAGCAGAAAGCACTGCTTGGAGTGTGGCTGGTGATCTGTGAACCGTCCTGATTCCATCCACCCCACTCCTCTCAGACAGAGATACCAAAAGGGTCCCAGCAAACCCGCAGTGCTCTAGCAGATCCCAGGAGCACTCAGTGCTGCTGGATGACCTCGTTTGTGAGGATCCCTGGCTGGTGATGGAATGTGTGGATGGAGGCCCTTCACAGGAGGTTGTTTGAGACACGCGTGGGGCTGCAGGAGAGATGGCAGCTGTCGGTCAGGAGGGCAGGGACCCCGCTTGTGAGTCCTTTGGCTTGGACACCCTCACCCACAAGATGTGCAAGAAGTCACACAAGGCTTTGGCACTCTCAGCCTTCTTTTCCCTGAGTGTGTGGTTTCTGTAGATTTGCAGTAGAGAACCTTGCTTGCTTTTAGAACTAGAACAAAGATGCCAGATGGAACAAGCCTTGCTGGTTTTAGTCAGAAGCATCAGTGACCTAAGGTGATGTTTGCTTTGGTTTGGTCACATCTTTGTTCCTTCTCAGTGTTCAGGCTGGACTGTGGGGTGTCCTGGTTTGCTGCATTTTCTGAGTTCCTCTTGGCTCCTTTGAGCAATGGGCTGTGCCCTGGGAGGATTCTTTGTGCTCCTTGGTGACACAGGAGAACCTTGCAAGCGGTTTTTGCGGGAGCTGCTGCTGTGATGTCACAGGAAAGTTGCCACGTCCTCGCGGTGTTCCCGTTGCTGTGGGGCACAGAGGCCTCAGTGTCAGAGCAGCTCTGGGCGCCTGCTCACTGCCAGAGGATCCTCCTGCCCGAGGCATTCTCAGCTGCCAGCCCAGCCCCTGACGGGTGTCCTTGTGTCCTTGCAGGGGGACAGTCTGCAGACGTGTGCAGCACGGCCAAAATCATCCAGCAAGTGGCTGCTGCACTTTGCACTCTGTACTCTGTGGCTTCTGATGGGTATTTTTTAACCCAGCTGGCACGTAAGTGGAGTTTTTCCCCAGGTGCAGCATACGTGGCTTTGGGATTGCTTTGTGCTTGATATTCTTCCTTTGGAAGGGAGTTGATTTTGAAACAACATTGCCTTTAAGATGCCATTTCTTTGTGAGAGTTCCTGTCAAGAGCTTCTTAAAAAAGGGGGTGTCTGCAGCCAGCAGGGCGTGCACAGCATTTGCAATGTAGCCTGGGGAGTTCTGTTCCGCCAAGAGGAGAGTCTGTGGCAGTGGAGCCTGGACCTCCCTCTGTTTGCTGCTCCAGCCAAAAACTGGACACAGCCCAGTATTTTGTGCTGTTCTCTTGCTCGCTGTGTGAAAGGACTGTGGCTCCAGGAGCGATGTTGTGAAAGCAAAATGCTCTCTCCTGGCGCTGATTTGTTGTGTGGGATTTTCCACCACAGGCAGTTTTTTTCCTTACAGCATCTGGTTCATGTTCCCTCTCCCGCTGCAGGTCACGTCACACGTGGATACTGAGAAGCTCCTCCTTTGCGGAGGGGGAAAGGAACCTTTGGTGTTCAGAGTTGTGGAGCAAGTTTTGAGCTTGGCCTGTTGCAGCAAAGGGAGCAAAGCCTTGGAGGCTGAAAGAAAGTTCCTGTCAGTGTCCTTGCAGCAGCAGAAGCAAAGGGATCCCTGACTGTTTTCTCCTGTTCTGTTGACGAGCTTTGGAACACAGCAGAAACAAACCCTTTTCCCATACAGAATATGGCTTTTCAGCATCCTTCAAGCTGAGTGAGTGAATTTGGGTTGGACGAGTGGGGCCCTCTGGTGCCACTGCCACCCAGGAATTGACAGGGCATGGATGGCAAACCCCCCTCAGTGTGCAAAAGGTCCTGTGCATAAATGGGACCAAGAGCTTGATCCACTCCTGCCTCAAAAGCCAGCAGCTTTAGGGCCTCTTCAGGGAGCGGTGCCCAGACCCAAGAAGCTCTTTTCTTGCTTAAGTTGTATAAGGGTTGGGCTATGATGGAAAAATCAGGAGTGTGTCTCCTCCAACACCCCAGTAATCCTAAAGCATGCTGGAGCTCCTTTGTGCTTCCAGGAATTTTCATGTGTGCCAGGCTAGCTGGTGTGTCAGGGGGAATGCCCAGAGCTCCTCCCCTGCACCATGTTTTCTAAGCCCTGCATTTCCTTGCCATGCCTGACCCATCCCATCCCATCCCATCCCATCCCATCCCATCCCATCCCATCCCATCCCATCCCATCCCATCCCATCCCATCCCATCCCATCCCATCCCATCCCATCCCTTGCCCTGAGTTGCTGCACCTTCCTTGCTCTGCCTTGCCTTCCACTGCCTACCCCCACCTTACCTCGCCTTGCAGACCCATCCCCTGCCTTGCCTATCCCTGCCCCTCCCCTGCCTGTCCTTCCCTTGCTCACCTCTCGCTTCTTTTCCCTTGCAGACGCTCCCTCTCTCTGCCCCCACTGACTTCCCTTGTCTTGCCCTCTCCTTGCTCTCCTTGCCTGCTCTCCCCGTCCCTGGCCTGACCTTGCCTTGGTCTCCTTGCCTTGCCTGGCGTAACCCTGCCTTGTCGTGCCTTGTGCACACCTCCCTTGCCTTGCCTTGCCTACTCCTGCCTTGCCTTGACTTCTTTGCCTGGCCCTGCCTGCCCCTTGCTTACCTTTCCTTGCACTGCCTCCCCCTCCCCTGCTTTGCTTTGCCTTGCCTTGCCTTGCCTTGCCTTGCCTTGCCTTGCCAACCTTGCCTTGCCTTGCCTGCCCCTCCCTTCCTCCCGTGGGTAACTGTGAAAGTTGCATTGCCTTGTTCCTGGAGTTCCCGGTGGCATTGGTGAGTTGGGATGGTGAGGCAGCTGATGGGCTGTGTCCTGCTTCCAGATTTATCTCTGCTCTTGCTAAACTGCCTCTTTCCCTTGCTTGCCATCAAAGACATCTCCTTTTTCGGGGATGTGCCTTTCTCCTTCAGGCTGTGCAAATTCTCAGAACTGTTTGGCCTCAAAGGAATGTCTCTCCATTTGATTCTGTCTTCCTTTACAAGTCACCTGGGAACAAAACTCAACTGCAGTCGTTTCCATGAGGTGATTTAGCTGTGCACATTGATCTCCATGCCAGTGTTTTCTTATTGGAGCTACCTTGTCCTTGAGGAACTGTGGCTGGTTATGGAATACTGGATGGAGGCACTTTAGAGGATGTTGTGGCTGAAGGAGAGGTGGCAGCTGTCAGTCAGGAGGTGAGGGATCCCTCTGGTGCTTCCCATGCCCTGGACATGCTGGTCCTGGTAAGCAGGTGATAAGAACAAAAAAAACCCCTAATCTGTCTTCCCTTAGAAAGATGCTGCTCTGATGGTGTTGGACAGCAGCTCTTCCTCTTGGCTGCACCGTGTCCTGCCATTCCTCACCATTTCCTGAGACAGGAAATCTCTTGGAGCCATTCTCCTTTCTTTGTGTGATGGATTCAAGTCTTTAATTGTGACCCTCATATTTCTTTTTCCTCTATCAGAGCCTGCAGGCCCTGGATTTCCTTCATGCCACCAGGTCATCCACAGGGACATCAAAAGCTCCAGCATCCTTCTGGGCATGGATGGATCTGTCAGGTTGGCTGGGTGGTTTTGGTCAGGGCTGTATTGGGTCTGACTGGGGTAAAGCTCACAGCCCTTACAGTGCTGGGCTTTGCTTTGGTAGCTGGTGTTGATAACAGAGCAGTGTTTTGGCTACTGCCAAGCTGTGCTGTCCCTCTGACATTCCTTCCCCCAGCCAAGGGGATGGGGGTGGGCAAGATCCTGGGAGGGGACACCAGCAGGCCAGCTGAGCCCAGTCAGCCAAAGGGATATTCCATCCCATATGACATCAGCTCAGATATCTAAGGGAAGGAAGAGAGGAGGAAGGGGGGGCATTCATGGGTTGTCCATGTTTGCCTTCTGGAAGAACCACTCCGCGTGCTGAAGCCCTGCTTCCCAGGAAGTGTCCGGACATCGCTGCTGATGGGAAGTAGAGACTGATTGTTTTTCCCTTTAGCTCTTGTGCTCGCAGATCTCTGCTTGTTCTCTTTATTTTCCTGCTGTAATCAACTGCCTTATCTCACCCTACTAGATTTTTTCCCATATTATTCTCTCCCCTGTCCCAGTGGGAAAGGGAGTGATAGAGCGACTGAGTGGGCACCTGGCACCCAGCCGGGGGCAACCCCCGTCAGTCTCTTTTGGTGCCCAAAGGTGGGGCGAGATAAAGGCAGTTTATATATATATATACATCCATATATATATGTATTGCATGCTCTAGTAATTATCAACAGCAGCTCTCAAGTAATGAGCTCCTGCATGGCACACAGCCTTTGGCTGCCACACTGCTTATCTTTATTTTGCTAAGTTTGGGAACATGTTGAAACAAACAATGACTGTGAATGAATATAACTCCTTCTCTCTGCCCGGGGTGAATTTGAGTATGGATGATCTTTTACTGCAGATTCCCATGGTCATTGCCAATCCTTATATAAGCTTCCTGATATTATTAATAATATTAGCCAGCACTGTAGTTACCTTATGGAATTCATGGAAATTGTCATCTCCCTGGTACAGAAGGAAAGAACCCTTGGGTGAGGAGCTGTTAAAATCTGCCCTGAGGTACCCAGTTCCTGGGTGGAAAGGTGTATGGAGGGATTTGGGCAGGTTCCTAGGGCGGTTATCACCTCCCGTTGCCAGGGAGTTTACTCCTGAAGAGGTAAATAACCCTAACAAACTGGCCCATCACTGACAGAGGGGTGCCTCGTTTACTCCCAGCAATGCCAGCAGCTTCTCGCCCTGTACTGGGGGCTGGCCTGGGCCTACCGGGCCTCTGTTCAATACTCTCAGAGGACTGTGGTTGAGACAGGAACCCAAACTGTGTCTGAGGACACTATAGCTGAGACAGGGACACAAACTACAGCTGTGGCTGAGGCACGGATACAAACCACAACAACTATGTCTGAGATAGGAACCCAAACCACAGCAACTACAGTGATTGCCCAGCAGTGCAAACAAAAAAATGGACAAGGCAAGTTTCAGGCCCAAGCTGCCGATTAGTAATGGAAGAAGAAGAAGAAGAGGAAGAAGAGGTGGGGCCAGATCAAGAGGCAGGTCCTTCAGCAAAGGAATCGAAGGAAGTAAGGCAAGTTAAACAGGAAACCGAAGTTACTCGGTCCCTGACCCCATCCGAACCTCGAGACCTGCAAAAGGATTACAGGTGCCAGTCAGGTGAGAGGATTCCTGCATGGCTGCTGCAATGCTGGGATAATGGGGCCAAAAGTCAGCAGTTAGAAGGTCATGAAGCCCAACAGCTGGGATCCCTTGCTAAGGATCGGGAAACTGAAAGAGGGCTTGCAAAGGAAGGAGCAATTTGTAGCTTCTGGAGACGGCTTTTCTCAAGTGTGAAGGCAAGATATCCTTTTAAGGAAGATCTTGTGAAATCCCCAGGGAAGTGGACCAATGTAGATGAAGGTATCCAGTACTTGAGAGAATTGGCAGTGCTGGGAATTGTCTATAGTGATATAAAGGATGATCGAGTCAGCAAAGATCCAGAGGATGTCCCCTGTACACTCGCCATGTGGAGGAAGGTGGTTCAAGGCACCCCTGCATCATATTCCAGCAGCTCGATGGCACTTTATTATCCACAAATGGATACACCAACTGTAGAGGTGGCGTCCTCCTGGCTCCGAAATGTAGCAGAAACTCTGGGTACTCCCTCATCCCTGCGAGCCACCAGCCCAACTTTTAGGGGCAGCCCAAGAGATCGCTCCTCTCCAACCCCAGTCAGAGGGAAAAGAATCCCCAAGAACAGGCCACGTAACGAGCTCTGGTTCTTTCTGCGTGAGCATGGAGAGGACATGAGGAAGTGGGATGGTGAACCCACCTCCAAGCTGAGCACCCGGGTCCGTGAACTGAGGGGGAAGAGACCTGTTAAGAAGGGGCCGCCCAAGAAGACTGTCAGTGTAGTTACCACAGAGAGACCAGAAGACAATCAGCGATCTCTCAGATATAAGAAAATGAAAACCGTTTCCTACAATCCTGATGAGGGAACCTCTGATTTGGCATCACAAAGGTCAGACAGTGAATACTCTGACCAGGAACAGGAATAGAGGGTCCCTGCCTCCGGCCAGGAGGAGGAAAGGGATGACCGGGTATACTGGACGGTGTGGATTCGATGGCCTGGCACATCAGAGCCACAGAAGTACAAAGCTTTAGTGGACACCGGTGCACAGTGTACACTGATGCCATCGAGGCACAAGAGTGCAGAAGCCTTCTGGATCTCTGGAGTGACAGGGGGATGCCAGGAGTTGTCGGTAGTAAAAGCTGAGGTGAGCTTAACAGGGGACAGATGGCAAAGGCACCCCATTGTGACTGGCCCAGAGGCCCCTTGCATCCTTGGCATTGACTACCTCAGGAGAGGGTATTTTAAGGATCCAAAAGGATATCGATGGGCCTTTGGTGTAGCTGCAGTGAATACAGAGAAGATCAAACAGTTATCCACCCTGCCTGGCCTCTCAGAAGATCCCTTCATCGTAGGATTGCTGCAGGTGGAAGATCAGCAAGTACCGATTGCTACCAGGACAGTGCACCGGAGGCAGTATCGCACCAACCGGGACTCCGGGACTCCTATCCATGAACTAATTCATCGACTGGAGAGCCAAGGAGTTATCAGCAGGACCCGCTCACCCTTCAACAGCCCCATATGGCCAGTGTGGAAGTCAAATGGGGAATGGCGGCTGACAGTGGACTATTGGGGCCTGAATGAAGTCACAGCACCTCTAAGTGCTGCCGTACCAGACATGTTGGACCTCCAATATGAGCTAGAGTCAAAAGCAGCCAAATGGCATGCCACGATTGACATCGCTAATGCATTTTGCTCAGTCCCTCTGGTGGCAGAGGGCAGGCCACAATTTGCTTTCACTTGGAGGGGTGTCCAGTACACCTGGAACCGACTGCCCCAGGGGTGGAGACACAGCCTCACCATCTGCCATGGCCTGATCCAGGCTGCCCTGGAACAGGGTGGAGCTCCGGAACACCTGCAATATATTGATGGTATCATTGTGTGGGGCGATACTGAAGAAGTTTTTGAAAAAGGGAAGAAAATAATCGAAATTCTTCAGAAAGCTGGTCTTGCCATAAAACAAAGGAAGGTGAAGGGACCTGCACAGGAGATCCAGTTCCTGGGAATAAAATGGCAGGATGGGCGCCGTCATGTGCCTGCAGAGGTGGTTGACAAAATTGCCAATATGTGTCCAGCAGTTAATAAGAAGGAAACACAAGCTTTCCTGGTCCTTGTAGGGTTCTGGAGAATGCACATTCCAGGCTATAGTCAACTTGTGGGCCCCCTCTATCGAGTGACCCAGAAGAAGAAAGACTTTGAGTGGGGCCCTGAGCAGAAACAGGCCTTTGAGCAGATCAAACAGGAAACAGCTCGTGCCCTTGGGCCTGTTCGGACAGGACCAGATGTGCAAAATATACTCTACACTGCAGCCGGGGAGCAGGGCCTCACCTGGAGCCTTGGCAGAGGACCGCGGGAGAAACCCGAGGTCAGCCATTAGGATTCGGGAGCTGGAGTTATCGAGGATCAGAAGCCCGCTATACTCCAACTGAAAAAGAGATATTAGCAGCTTACGAGGGTGTTGGAGTGGCCTCAGAAGTTGTTGGGACAGAAGCGTGTCTCCTCTTGGCTCCACGATTGCCCGTCCTACACTGGATGTTCAAAGGAAACATTCCCTCCACGCATCATGCAACCAGCACTACATGGAGTAAGGGGGTGGCCTTAATTGCACAACGAGCCCCAATGGGAAAAGCCAATTTCCCAGGAATCCTAGAAGAGATTTTGAATTGGTCAGAAGCCAGAGATTTTGGAGCACTGTCTGAGAAGGTGACTCGTGCCCAAGAAGCACCACCATATAATGAGTTACCAGAAAATGAAAGAAGATGATATGCTTTATTTACTGATGGATCCTGCCGAGTGATAGGAAACCATCGGAGGTGGAAAGCTGCTGTGTGGAATGCCACACGACAAGTGATTGAGGCCGCTGAAGGGGAAGGTGAATCAAGCCAGTTTGCAGAGGTGAAAGCCATCCACCTAGCCCTAGAGATTGCTGAGAGAGAAAAGTGGCCCATACTCTGTCTCTAGACCAACTCCTGGATGGTGGCTAATGCCCTAAGGGGATGGCTGCAGCAGTGGAAGAAAAGCAGCTGGCAGCGCAGGGGGAAACCCATCTGGGCTGCTGCATTGTGGCAGGACATTGCTGCACGGATGGAAAACAAGACGCTGAAAGTGCATCGTGTAGATGCCCATGTGCCCAGAAGTCGTGTCACTATGGAGCAAGAAAAAGGCGATAATGAGCAGGGATGGTGTCAGTGCTCAACCATCAAGTTTACTGTTCCTCCTGTCCTGACCCCACATTCTGCTGGAATGGAGATCACCTGGAACGATGTGAAAGGACAGGAGATAGCAGTTAATGTTATAGGGATGGTTGAAGGATGTAGCTAAAATTGCATGTGTGAGTAGGAAAGGGTTCTAGTAATGAGAATATCTAGATTCTATGGGATCCGAGCATGACGCAAATGGTATGGAATGAGGGGTGCAGATTGTATTGGGTCTGACTGGGGTAAAGCTCACAGCCCTTACAGTGCTGTGCTTTGCATTGGTAGCTGGTGTTGATAACAGAGCAGGGTTTTGGCACTGCCAAGCAGTGTGTCTTAGGTTACAATGGTATGTATTCTATCACCATCTTCATGGGATGTTGGGGCCGGATGGGGCAGTGTTCCTGGCTCATCCCTGATGGCCCCAGGGCATGTCTTCTCATGGGCCAGCTCTTGGAGCCAGGTGGGGCACTTTGCTTTGCTCATTCCTAATGGCTGCAGTTAATGGCCATTGAGTCCCACTGATAAACTCCATCATCCCATTGTGAGATGCCCCGCCCAGGGGGAGGAACCAAGCATCCCTATCTGGATATAATCTGGAATTGGAAACACCACAAGGCAGCTTTTCCACTGCATTCCCAGAGGAAGATCAGACCCTTCTACACCACCACTGGACCTTCAGAGGAGAACTGCACCTTTCCACAGGATCACTGCTCAACAGAACCACATCTGTCACTCCCAGAGGAGTGCAGCCATCATCTAATTGGACTGCTACCAACACCCTGACCGACCCCTGCAAGGCAGGGCAGGTGAGAGATGCATTCAACGATTGCTGATGCTCAACAGCGGCCAGGACAGACTGCTCTCTCCGCCCTTGATCCTGCATGGGCCGTTTCTAATCTGCACCTAAAACACTGGGGCTGCCTGCTTTCCTTCCTGTGCAAAAGTACTGTCATTGTGGTCCTGGAGCCCAAGGGCAACATGTGAATTGCACATTGTCCAAAATGTGACATGTGCAAGCACTGGTCCTGGACAAAAGCTGCCCAGAAAGATGGGTCTGGCTGCGTGGCACTTCCCCTGGGCTTCTTCTCATGTGCTCCTGAAACACTGGGGATATGTGAGAGAGCCTTGGCAGTCCTCATGGGAGCAGAGAGTGCAGGGCAAGGCTGGGAGATGCCAGGAGAAAAGGGGTCTCAAATTCCAGTGGGAAAGGGGTGAGCAAGGCAGTTGGTGGCTTTGCAAGGCAAGAAAAGGGAGAGGCAGGCAGTGCCGTGGGAGTCCCAGAGGGAGAAGAAAAGGCCAGCTTTGACCTGGATGGAGAGGGAAGCCAAGGTGGGGGATGGGTGAGCAGGTCAATGCAAGGCACTGGAATGGTGGCAAGGGCAAGGCAAGGACATGGATGGATCGGGAATGTAAAGGAAAGGAATGGTCAGGAGTGGCAAGGAAAGTCAAGGTTGGGTGGGAAGGGCAATGGAAGGGAGGGGTAGGAAACAAAACTGGTGCCTTAAGAGGAAAAGTTCATGCGTGGCAAGGTGTCTTAGGTTACAATGGTATGTATTCTATCACCATCTTCATGGGATGTTGGGGCCGGATGGGGCAGTGTTCCTGGCTCATCCCTGATGGCCCCAGGGCATGTCTTCCCATGGGCCAGCTCTTGGAGCCAGGTGGGGCACTTTGCTTTGCTCATTCCTAATGGCTGCAGTTAATGGCCATTGAGTCCCACTGATAAACTCCATCATCCCATTGTGAGATGCCCCGCCCAGGGGGAGGAACCAAGCATCCCTATCTGGATATAATCTGGAATTGGAAACACCACAAGGCAGCTTTTCCACTGCATTCCCAGAGGAAGATCAGACCCTTCTACACCACCACTGGACCTTCAGAGGAGAACTACACCTTTCCACAGGGATCGCTGCTACAAGAGAACCACATCTGTCACTCCCAGAGGAGTGCAGCCATCATCTAATTGGACTGCTACCAACACCCTGACCGACAGGGTGTCAGGTTGTATTCGGACTCTGACAGTGTTTTTGTACTATTGCATTTATTTTAATTTTTCTATTAAATTGTAGTTCTGACTTTGAGTCTCTCACTGATTTGCTTTCAAACTATCACATTTTTTGACACCCATCATGCATCAGTGTCCTGAGGAAGGTGAGAATTAGAATGTTGTGTTCTAGAGTCCACCTATTCACCGTGATACTCAATACACTTACATGGGTCCTGTACCTTGATCTATATATATTTCCACAGATGGGGAACTGTGGTAGATAGGGACAGGCGGACGGAAGATCTCGCGATGTGATGGAAAGCAAGGGCAGCATGGAATCCCCCCTCCCTTCATTCCTGCATGATAACAGATCACCCAAAGTATGCAACCCCTCCTAACCCAGTAGTTTTCCACTCCTTACTAACCCTAGCTATCCCACCGTCCCCCTTCTGACGTAGTGAAGCCCCCTAGACTATTTAACCTCATGAGATAAGATAATAAACGCCATTTGACCATCCACCGCATTGGTGTTTGTGCGTCGTAGACCGAGTGGCTCGGGTGAGGCCGGGCTGCCGTGCTGTCATTCTTGAACCAGGTCGCCTGCCTTCATAGCAGAGGGCAACAGGTGTCCCTGTGGCAGGGCCCCAGCGTGGCGGGGAGAGGCCAGCGGAGACGCAGGGGGAGCACCGGGCCTGGTGGCCCTGAAGCTGCCCCTAGGCCGGGTTCAGCCCAGCCCCTGAGGCAGGGAGATGCACTGGGGGAAGGAGGATGGAGACCTGACGCAGAGGAGACCTTGGGGTGAGCAAAGGCCAGTTGCAGAAACTCACAGCCAGGGCAAAGACAGCCGTGTTGTCCCCATTGGAGGTGCACGTGCTGTGCTCTGGCCACTTGCCCAGCACATCAAGGAGGATGAGCATGGCCGGCTCTGCAGTCCTGCACGAGCACATGATGCTCTTCCACATGGTTGCAGCAGCTCTGTGGGGTCAGAGCTCTGTCTCAGGGAGGGTCTGGCACACAGCACGCTGGCCTGGGCAGCAGCGGGGAGCTGAGCTGGCTGCCAGCCCTGCCTCTGCCCACTGGCCTGGCTCACTGGCAGCGGCCAGGCAGCCCAGCCCTGGAGGGACTGGCCCCTGAGGGGCAGGGAGGGAGCATGGCAGCAGGCTCGAGGGCTGGGCTGACATGCCAGGGTTGGGAAAGGGAGGAGCCAGAGGGCCCTGGAATTGTCTGTTTGTCAGACACCTGGCACAGGCTGTACAGGGGGATGGGCTGGTGAGCCCTGAGCCTTCTGGGCACGTGGGTCCCATACCTGTCACACCATGGGGCCACACGCAGGAGAGTCATCACCACGTCAGCGGGCTGTGCCTCTGTCAGATCCAGAAGCGGCCTGTACACATTGTACTCAGGAAACTCATTGGCCGTGAGCCACTGGTGGATGTACCTCACCATGGCAGGCACCTGGAGAAGGCACGGGGACACTTGGAAAGCTGCCAGAGGGAGTCATGGTCCCAGCTTCCCCAGAGAAGTGCTTCCCTTCCCAGCACACTGCCACGGCCTCAGCGGCTTCCAGTGACCAGCAGGCGTGGCTTGGGAGGCCAAGCAATTCCTGGCACGATGGAACCCTGGCCACATGCTGCTTACTTGCTTTGGACTGGAAGGACCCTCCTCCACAAGCATATCCAGCAGGGCAGCACTGGCCTTGGTTTTGAAGATGGGAGGGTATGCTCTGACGCCAGTGCCCATGGTGCTAGTCTCCTCCTCCCGAATTCTCTTCATGAATTTGCAAACCATCTGTAGCAGAAGGGCAAGGAGCCAGGGACATTCCATGGAGTGCTCCAGGCACGGTGCTGCTGCGCTCAGCAGTGACAAGAGGCCCTGCCCAGGTGGGGATGGCTGCAGGTACCTGCGCTGTTCTGCGGAAGAGGCCACGGGTGCGTTGCTGCTCTGGTGTGCGCTCCGTGGCTGCACCTGGCAAAGAGCGAGCGCAGACCGAGCTGAGGGGCTGCGGGAGAGGCCAGAGAACACAGCCCAGCCCTGCACTCCCCAGGCAGGGACAGCCCAGGGATGCCTGAGGGGATGGAGCACGGCTGCCGTGTGTCTGCCCCAGCCCCTCTTCCGTCCTGTCCATGGGCATGTCCCCAGGGGATGGCATGGCACGGCATGGCACGGCATGGCATGGCATGGCATGGCTTGGCATGGGGCCAAGCTGTCTGCAGGCACCAGCCCTGTGGCCCAGCTGTGCCACTCACCCTCCCTCGCTGGCTGGAACTGCTCCACCTCTTCAGGCTGCTGTGCTGGGGCAGTTCCAGGGCCTTCTTTGTCCTCCTTCCCCCAGGCCAGCTTGGCCACGCTCGGGGGTCTCTGCTCTATGTCGCTGCCTGCAGTCATGGCTACTTGCAGGAGCGATGGCTCGGAAAAGCTCCGGGTCAGCACGGAACGAGTGCGCTGTGCGGGGGCTCCTCACGGCACCGCTCTGTCCCGTCCTGTCCCGTCGCGTGCACCGAGCACTGTGGCGTGGCCGCGTCACCGCCAGCACCTATGTCACCACGTGTCACAAAGGGCCCTTGGACACGCTGTCCCGTTCCATGCCACGGTGACCATGCTGCAGCGTGTCACAGAGGGCCCTTGCACACACTGCCACCTGCCCTGGGGCCGCCCCCAGCCCAGCCCAAGTGGCCCCGCATGGAAGGAATGCCTTGCGCCAAGTGTCTAAGCCAGCCCCACAGGATCTTTAGGAAGGGCTCAAACCATCAGCAAACGCTGCCCTGCTCTGCGGGCTCAGGGCAGCAGAAGGAGCCCCCAGGGCTGCCAAAACAGCTGCGGTGGGAAGGGCACGGGGCCTTCCCCAGAAGCTGGCACGGCCTCCTTGGGACACATCCCGGCTGGTGGCCGTCCTAAACACAGCGGTGTGACACAGATGAGGAATGTGGGGGCCAGGGCACAAATGCTGCTCTGAGCCCTGGGGCCCGGGCAGCACTGAAATCAGCAGGTGTGGCAGAGTCCCCGCCGAAGCAGCCCTGCCACCTCCCCGAGCCCTGGCAGCGCTGGTGCCCGGCTCCTGCCCCACAGACCTGTGCCCCGGGGGGGCTTCTCTGCCAGAGGGCAGCCAAAGCCACTGTGCATCGGGGGCTGTGCTCCATCCTACAGGGGCTGCTGGCACGAGCACCTGCAGCAACTGGTGCCAACACTTGGTATGTGTCAGGTGATGTTGCTCCTTCCTGCAATGATGTTTTTTACGGAAGGGATGAGCAGCAGCAGAGAAACACCAACAGCTCCTGAATTTCACAGCACAAAGAGACTCCACAGAGACACCGGCATGTTTCCTTGTGCTTTTCTGTCTTCCTTGAATTTTGGAACAAAAAAGAATTGGCCCAGCCTCTGCTATTCCATACTCCAGTTGCTGTGTGGTTGCCTGTGACAGCTCATGGCCAAACACAACTGAGTGCCTGCTGAGCATGGTGAAAGAGATGAGGGACTTGTCTTTCCAAACAAACTGTGGGTCTTGCCAGTAGATAAAACTAGCAGCAAGAGAGAAAAGAAAGAATGGGGAGGATTCCACTGGCTGGTGAATGAAATGAGGGAGATTTGTCTTTACAAACAAACTGCACATCTGCTGATAAATAAAATGGATTACTGGGAGATAAAAGAAACAGTGGGAAGAACCATCAATTCCATACGGAATTCCACCAAGTGACACAAGGAAAGGACAAAGCTGGGGGAGGTTACATATTAGAAGGGGATCTTAGGTATTAGACGTTTTCGGGAAGTCTGTGCCTCTCCAATGCCTCAGCCAAGGGGCAAAGAGAGAGGGGCATGCAGTCGGGAAATTAAGAGAAAAGGGAGGCTGCTCCCTTCTCATTGAGGGGAAATGGCCCATGGCCTCTCCCTTCATTCGAATAAAGTCACAGGACTCCTGTGTCTCCTTTTTGCACATAAACCTCTGGTGTTTGTGGATTAATTTTCCTCCCAAGTGGGTGGCTGGTTGGTGGGTTGCGTTGGGTTTTTTGGGGGGCGGGGTGGGTTTGTCAGATGCGCTCAGGGGTTGGAAGGTGCTGTGGGTGCCCGCAGCGGTGGCACAGCCCCGGCACGGGCAGGGCGGCCCTGGCCGGGCTGAGGGAGCCGGCAGCGGCTGCCCGAGGCCGCAGCGGTGGCGCAGGAGCCGCAGGGCCGCCGTGCAGGAGGAGCGGCCGCGCTGGGCTGGAGCCGAGCTGGGCACAGCGATGGCCTCGGGGCGCTGCCGAGAGAGCGCAGCGATTGCCGGGGCCGCGGCAGCGCCTGGCGGGCGCCTTCCCGGAGCCTTGCTGGGGGTGCCGGGCTGAGCTAAGAGCGCGGCTGCCTCGGGGCTCGGGGCGGCTGCGAGGGCTGTGCCGGGGGAGCGGGCGGGCAGCGGAGCGGGGCCCGGCGGGGCTTTGCCGGGGGCGGCCCCGGCTGCACGGGGAGCGGAGCGGGGCCTGGCGGGGCCTTGCCGGGGGTGGCCCCGGCTGGGCGGGCTGGGGCCGCTGCCGAGCGCCGCCGCCGTTCCCCGGGAGCCCCCGGGCAGAGCTCTGTGCTCGGGGCCGAGGCCCGGGCGGCCCGGGGAGCGCTCGGCGGCCCGTGGGCCCCCGGCACAGGGGGGTCCGTGTGGCCGGGCCGGCGCCGTGTCCCCAGCGGGCTCCGAGGGCAGCGGCGCGGCCCGGCCGTGGCCTTGCGAGGCCTGCGGGTGCTCGAGGGGCTGGGCTGAGCTGGGCTCCGAGGGGAAAGGCTGAGGGAGAGTGCTTTGGTAAAAACGGGTCCGCGAACAGAACTTGAGTAAAATAATATTGAAGATTTATTAGTAGAACAAGGGCAACAGCAGCACTGGGGGCTGCTGTTCTTGCTGAAGGCTGCACGCTTGCCTTCATTTTACAATGATAGATATTCTTTAAGCTCAGAAGAAAATTCATATTTCAAACAACCCCTTCCCCCTGGTCTCTGCCCCCCTTCTCGCCAGAATGTCACCTCTTAGCCTGTCTGACATTGTCCAGGCATCTTCGAGAGTTGTGAATTGGTCTTATCTTCTCTTGTTTCCCTTGAAATTCCTTTGCACTGCAAGTCATCAGCTCAAAAGACATTTATAGCTATATCTTTATGACTACATTTTCCAATACGTCGCAGTTATCTCGAAGTTGTAATTTTACTGCAAGCTTGTTTCTACTTAGCTATATTTATCATAACACTATATTTTTAAGTACATGAAAAGCCAACATTTACCATTTTCTCTAAACCAGTTGTCAGGGCTCCTCCTGGATATGAGAGAGAGACAGAGAGAACAATTTGACTGTGAGAAGTGGGGTGACCCCAGAGAGAGGAGACCCCCCAGAAGGCCAAAGCGGGAACCCCGAGAGGGGGAGACACCTGGGATTGCCGGGACCCCGGCAATCGGGGGATGCTGGGGGCTGGAGGGGTAGGAGTGCCAGCACCTCATCAGGTGGTGTTTATGCATGGACCCCGCAGACAGGCCAGCCTTGGAAGACCTGTTCGAGCACTCTTGGCTGCAGGACCCTCACCTGGCCCAGGAAACAGCAGAGATCCATCCCTCTGCCCAGTAGGATCCAGGACCCCAGCAAGTACCAGCTGCACGCACCTCGTGGCACTGGAAGCAAACCCCAGAGCGTTTCCCTGCGGCCGCGGCACAGAGGAGAGAGCGCAGCCGAGGAGACGCTGCCGCTGCTCCTGGGCGAGTTGTGGAGAGAGCGGCTCAGTGCTCCCTGTCCTGTTGGAGCAGTCATGGCAGTGCGGTGAAGTTGCCAGGGACTGGAAAAGGGGAAATGTCCCCCTGCAGCTCAGGGGCATCGTGATGGCCCGCAAGCCGAGGCACAGCTGGCGTGTTCCCCTGGAGCACGACGTGGAGCCGGAGAACACCATCCTGGAGCTGGCCGCCGCTGGGGCAAAGCCCATTGGCCTTGGTTGCGGCCCCTTCCTGCAGGACACGCTCGGCGCCGCGATGAAATCAAGATGAGGCCACAGTTGCTTTTTGGTGGCACAGGGGACAGATGTTGGGGAAGGGGAGCCGGCTCCTGGCCTTGCTGACAGCTTCTGCCAGCCAGCCTGAGCGCGGCTGGGGCGGGGGGAGCCAGCCTGACAAAAGCATCCATCCATGGGGATGGGGAGCAGCAGAGGGGCACGGGTGCCGAAGGCGTGCCCCAGCTGGTCTGCTTGGCAGGCCCTTGAGGAAGGGGTGGGCCTACAGGTAGGAAAGGTGGGGAGTTTCCCCATCTGTGGAGAGGTTTAATTATTGCATGGAGTGGTCAGACCTTCCCCAGGCCCATGATGTGGCAATAACCTTGGACGCACTAACCCCCCTGTGCCGAACACTCCCCGGGCCGCCCACTGAGGCTGCCTGGCCAAGAGCAGCCCCAGGACCAGCGGCAGAGGCAAAGCAAGGCGGGGAGGAGAAAGAGTGGGGACAAGATTGCCCTTGAAAGGCAGACGCGCTCTGGGGCCGCTCCTGGCCAGGGACCCTGCCCAGAGCCATCCCCTGCTGGCTGGGGCCTTGAGGGGCAGCTGTCCAGCTGGGCCAGGCTGTGCCAGCAGCTCCAGCCGTGCTGGGGAGCCTTGCCAGCTCTGGGCCTGCTGTGCAGGAGGGTCCCTGTGTGCCACCGGCACCTGGGCACCTCGGCCACTCCCCTCTTAACCAGTGCCTATGTCCAACCTCACAAGTCCCGCCAAACACCGCAGTCTGGGAGAACTGGAGCTCTCATTTCACATCTCCATGCCCATGCCCAACGTTCCTGTCACAGCTCCATTTCCAGTGTGTTGCTGTGCAGATGCTGCTACCACCCAAACATGACTCTCTCTCCCTGTAGACACTGGCCCTGCTCAGTGGCTCCTATGCCGGCCCCAGGCAGCCTGAGCATCTCCAGCAGTGCCACGGGAGCTCTTCTGTCCTGCCTTTCTTTGCAGCCAAGCCTGCTGCTGAAGGTGATCTGGCTTCCCAGCCCACGGCCAGGACTGAGCCTCTGGCAGATGCTGAGGGTAGGTCAAGGCCTTTCCCCCTGGGTGGGAGAGCTGCCAGCTCAGAGCCCAAAGCTCGGCCAGGGGGGCATCGCTGCAGGTGCCAGGACAGAGCCGTGCACATGTGTGCCCTCGCCCTGCGGGATCCCCTCACCGCTCCTGCTCACAACTGGTGGCTGTTTGGAGGAGGCAGGGCTGTGGCCTTGCCCCAAAACCCAGACGGTTTTTGTTGCCTTATCCCCTTTTTTGATAAGCATGACACCCTGAAGATGCCAGCACTCAAATGGGAAACTCTTCCATCTGATCCAGCTGTGCCTCTTCCATTCTCAAGGGAAGGACCAAATGACCATGCAGGAGGAGGCTTTTCCCGGAGGAAGCAGTGGCTCACTGGCACTCCCTGATGGAGGAAGGAATTCGATGCCTGGCACGGGCACAGTCACAGGAGGTAATTGCTGTGCAGGCTCAGCCCTCGGGGGGCTGTGTGGCAGCAGCTCTTCCCCCAGGGCCCGCCCTTGCACGGGCCGGCAGCAGCCAAAGCTGGAGGCGCCTCGGCCTCGAGGCCTCTGGAGCACGTTCAGAGCCCGTGGCAAAAGGGACTGGGGCACCAAGGTCCCTCCCGCTGCAGCTGCTCCCGGAGCTGCCCTGAGTGCCCAGAGGCCCAAGGCACAGGAGCAGCCGCGAGCAGGAGCCCTGCCACGGGCCCAGGGCCAGAGCCAGCCCTGGCTCCCACTCTGGGCAGGGGCTGCACGGGCTCCTGACAGGGCCTGGCTCTGTCCCCTCGGGCTGGGGCAGCTGTGGCGGGGCAGGGAGGGTCGGGGGTGGCAGGTGCTGCCCAGGGCTGGCTTTGGCCCCTGTCCCTCGAAGGAGCCACTGGCCAAGCAGCTGCGCTGGCCCCGGGCTCTCCTGCCGGCCTTCTGGCCTTTGTTGGGGGGCACAGCCTGTGCCGAGGGGCGGCAAGGTGCCTGCAGGCCCCAGCTCTGGGGCAACACAGAACGTCCTGGCCGTAGGCACCGTGCTGCCAGCTCAGCAGTGCAGCACAGCACGGGCTCACGCTCCCCGCTGATCCCACAGATGCAGCCGGCACCAGAGCACATGTTCCTGATTCCCAGAAGGGCATCAGAAGGGGTTGCTGTTGGGAAACACCATGTCTGCTACAGATATGGCAGGCCTGCTTCTTTTGGAGTTCATCATCGTGTTGTGCTGTGTCGGAATCTGGTACTGCTGGAAGAGAAAATAGTGAGTGTTTTATTCATCGTTCCCTCAAACAGCTTCATTTGATGGCTGTTTGTAGACAGGAAACATCCCCAGTGAGGCTGCTCTGGAGTTGTGGGGAGTCACTGGTTGTCCAGATAACTCTGCTGAGGCTTCTGCTGCTGCCCAGTGCTTTAACTGGCCTCTTAATGGCTGGGCCTTGTCCTGGGGAGCCCGCTGGGGCTGCAGCCAGTGCTGGCTCCCACTGAGGCTGCCTGGCCAAGAGCAGCCCCAGGAGCAGTGGCAGAGGCAAAGCAAGGCGGGGAGGAGAAAGAGCGGGGACAAGATTGCCCTTGAAAGGCAGACGCGCTCTGGGGCCGCTGCTGGCCAGGGAGCCTGCCCAGAGCCATCCCCTGCTGGCTGGGGCCTTGAGGGGCAGCTGTCCAGCTGGGCCAGGCTGTGCCAGCAGCTCCAGCCGTGCTGGGGAGCCTTGCCAGCTCTGGGCGTGCTGTGCAGGAGGGTCCCTGTGTGCCACCGGCACCTGAACGCCTCAGCCACTCCTCTCTGCACAGGTGCTCCTGTGCATCTTCAGAAGACCAGCCAAACACGTCAGGCAGCACAAACTTGACCCCTTATCCCACCTCTTCTCGTCTGTCCCCATCTGCCCTGGTGTGGTACCACCGCCACCCTGATGCCATTCCGACATGCATAAAACCTAAACGACAGCCTCATCCCCTGAGCCCCCTGGCCCTGCACCCCGGCGAGTTCTAAAGGTGGGCACACCCTGTCCACCAAGGCAGGGCTTGGCCCATGTTTTATGTTCAAATAAAGAAATGCAGTTGTTACACCAGTGTCCGGCTGGTACCCCCAGCAAAGGCCACACGGCACCAGCCCTGGCTGAGCTCCATATCCGGCAGCAGCCGTGGATGCCCACGGTGTGGGCAGGCAGGAGGCAGGCAGGGAGGGGCTGCTGTGACCAGAGGCAGGGCCCGAGGGGCTGGGGGAGCCCATGCTGAGCGTCCCTGGGCTGAGGGCACATTTCCTTCACTGCCATCAGCTGCGCCTGCACCTCCTCCAGTGGCATGGCCAGGAAAAGAGGGAAGCCATCAAGAGCATGTCCCGGGACACAAACTGACCTGCAATGTCAGCAGGCAAAACAAAGGTTTTGCTGAGCAATGGCCCTTTCATGAAATAAAAGATTTGCAGTCAAGGTAGTCCATTAGTACAGACAGGGCTACACTCTAGGGGCACAACCAGGGCCATGAGGTCACAGCAGGCTCTGAGGTCACGATAGGCTGAGGTCACAGCAGGCCATGAGGTCACAGAGCTCCCAGAGCCCCATGGTTGCACAGCAGCACGAGTGACCAGTCGGTCCTTGACCACAACTGTTGCAGCAGCAGTGGCGGCGGCAGCAGTGGTGCTGACATTGGGACAGCAGTGTCAGGACAGTGGTGGCAGCAAGAGCTGCACGACTGGCTCAGGGCAAGGCACCATGGCCCTTGCTCTGCGCCTCTCCCTCCTGCTCCTCCTGGCAGTGGCCCTGCCTGCCAGGGCTGCCCAGGCTGCTCCGCTGGGAGCAAGGGGAGCAGGTGAGCCCAGGCCTGGCTCCCCTTTCCCGGGACAGAGCTCCCTTCTCCCTGGGAAGACTTGGGGATGGTTTTCCCAGGGCTAGAGGGAGGGTTTCCTCTGTAGGAGGGACAGAGCCCCCAGGAGCCCTGGGCTGCTCCAGCTGCCCCCTCCAGGGATGTTGCCCAGGGCCTGCAAAGAGGGTGCAGAGTGACCAGGAGGCAGCCCAGAGCTCCCCAGGCCCCTCTGCACCTTTGGCCATGTCCATTGACATCTGGCTCCCACAGACTCAGCCGAGCCCCTTGCAGTGCCCAGGTCCCCAAGGCACAAGGGGATCCCAGCACAGCATGGAATGGTTCTGATCTCTGCTCCCTTCTAGATTGGGATCGGGACATGGATTACTTGGAACGGCCGGTGAATGATGCTTTGAAGATCTTCCTAGATCCTGGAGGCAAGTTCTTAATGTGCCTTTTTACGGACAGAATAATCAGTGTCACTGTGGCAAGAGTTCACTCAGGTGCCACTTTCGTTAAGGCCATTCCAGGGTTGATGGATTCTGGAAACCTTTCCCTGCTCCCTTCTCACAGCCTGAGTGGTCCCACAGGATCGCTGTCAGTGGGAGCAAGGAGCATTTAGCTGTCAGTCCTCTCCCCCTGTGCAATGCCAGTTGCTCCTTGCCTTCCGTGTGCTCTGTGAGAGAAGAGCAGAGAGGGAAGGGGCCGTGCCCAGGGCTGTGGCCCAGGGCTGTGCCTTGTGCAGTGGCTCCTTTGCGGCCCCAGGCAGCCTGAGCATCTCCAGCAGTGCCACGGGAGCTCTTCTGTCCTGCCTTTCTTTGCAGCCAAGCCTGCTGCTGAAGGTGATCTGGCTTCCCAATCCACGGCCAGGACTGAGCCTCTGGCAGGTGCTGAGGGTAGGTCAAGGCTGGGCCAAGGGAGAGCTGCCAGCTCAGAGCCCAAAGCTTGAACAGCAGGGCAGAGATTACAGAAGCTTCTCTGGCTGTTGAGTTACAGGTGTGTCTGCAGGGAGGATTTCTCCAGCTCCTTTGCTGGTTGCTCCACGCAAGCCCAGCTCCCATCACAGGGGTGAGTAGCGTGTCCCTGCTGACCCCACAGGCTGAGCTCTGCTTCTGGGGGATCCACTCCTGGGAAATGGAGCTATTTTGCCCTCAGGTCCTCCAATGGGAAAGAACAAAGCTACAGGACACAAGAAGCTCCATGAGCCATCGGAACGCATGAGGCAAATGCTGAAGGAACTGCTGCAGGGAGGACAAGGTGGGTCCATGTCCCTGAGCCTTCTCCTGGCACACAGCAGCCGGGGCTTTTGCTGCACATCTGGACATGCCATGCCTGGCACAGCAGGAAGGGATCCATGGCAGCCTGGCTGCCCCGCTGCTGCTTTCACACCCTGCAGGGCTCTTTCCCAGCCCAGCCTGGCTGCAGCTTCTCCCCAGCCTCTGCAGGAAGGCATCTGGCATCAGCTGCCAGGGCGCCCAAACTGCACCACGGGCCAGGCACACCCTGAGATCCCCTGCAATTTCCCAGTCCGGGTGGATCAGGTGGGACTGCCATTTGAAGGAGGGAGTGCTCTGCCCCAGCCCCAAGAACCTGGGCCTTTTCTTGATCCTTATCCATGTCTTTCACAAGTATTGCCTCTTGAGATGCCCCGTGCCAGATGTGGAATGGATTCACCTAATCCAGCTTTCCCTTTTCCTTTCTCAAGTGATGAATCAAAAGGCTGTGCTGAAGGCAGCGTTCCGTGGAGGAAGCAGTGGCTCAGCGTCATCCTCTACTGCAGGAAGGAATTCGATGCCTGGCACGGGCACAGTCACAGGAGGTAATTGCTGTGCAGGCTCAGCCCTCGGGGGGCTGTGTGGCAGCAGCTCTTCCCCCAGGGCCCGCCCTTGCACGGGCCCGGCAGCAGCCAAAGCTGGAGGCGCCTCGGCCTCGAGGCCTCTGGAGCACGTTCAGAGCCCGTGGCAAAAGGGACTGGGGCACCAAGGTCCCTCCCGCTGCAGCTGCTCCCGGAGCTGCCCTGAGTGCCCAGAGGCCCAAGGCACAGGAGCAGCCGCGAGCAGGAGCCCTGCCACGGGCCCAGGGCCAGAGCCAGCCCTGGCTCCCACTCTGGGCAGGGGCTGCACGGGCTCCTGACAGGGCCTGGCTCTGTCCCCTCAGGCTGGGGCAGCTGTGGCGGGGCAGAGGCAGGAGTGAAACGAAGAATTCTTGTGGCACTGCCTTCTGTAGTTTTTGCCAGGGCTGTGGGGAGAGTTTCCGCTGTGGAAATCAGAGCGTCCGGAGAGGCCCTGGGCTGCTCCTCCT
This sequence comes from Eopsaltria australis, assembly GCA_034509425.1. Taxonomy (NCBI): domain Eukaryota; kingdom Metazoa; phylum Chordata; class Aves; order Passeriformes; family Petroicidae; genus Eopsaltria; species Eopsaltria australis. Next base: position 23,046 of record JAVTVJ010002538.1, read on the forward strand.
CCTCCAGGGAGATGGCACACACCCTGCAGAGAGGGTGGAGAGTGACCAGGAGCCAGCTGCAATCTCCCCAGGCCCCTCTGCAGCTTTGGCCGTGTCCATTGACATCTGGCTCCCACAGCCTTACCTGACCCCCTTGCAGTGCTAAGGTCCCTAAGTAAGAAGGGATCCCAGCCCTCCATGGAAATGGTTCTGATTTGTGCTCCCTTCTAGATGAGGTTCCTGAACAGGCTTCTCCATTAGATTGGCTCCATAAAGTTTTAAAGCCCTTGGAGCCTCCTGCAGGTATGTCCTCATTGTCCCAGCAAGCAATAATCATTGACAATTTAGCAGGAACCAGGTAACAGAATCTTCTGTGGATGTTGTTTTACAGATGTGTCTGCAGAGAAGACATTTCCAGCTCCTTTGCTGGTGTCTGTGCAGCAGCCTGGCTCTCATCACAGGGGTGAGTAGTGTGTCCCTGCTGACCCCACAGGCTGGGCACTGCTTCTGTGGGATCCATTCATCTGAAATGGAAATACTTTCTCTTAAGGGCCTCCAACAGAAAAGAACAAACCCACTGGAGAAAACGAATTCCTTGAGTCAAATGACATCCTGAAACAAATTGTGAAGGAACTGCACAAAGGACGAGGTGGGTCCATGTCCCTGAGCCTTCTCCTGACACCCAGAATCCCAGTGGCACAGTGGGAAGGGATCCATGGCAGCCTGGCTGCCCCTCTGCTGCTTTCACACCCTGCAGGGCTCTTTCCCAGCCCAGCCTGGCTGCAGCTTCTCCCCAGCCTCTGCAGGAAGGCATTTGGCATCAGCTGCCAGGGTGCCCAAACTGCACCACGGGCCAGGCACACCCTGAGACCCCCTGCAATTTCCCTGTCTCTGAGCACATCTTGAGGGGTGGAAATTTGGAGAAAAGAGGGCCCTGTCACAGCCCCAGTAGTCTGGGCATTTTCCGGATCCTTATCCATGTCTTTCACAAGTATTGCCTCCTGAAGAGGTCAGCTGCCCACTTGTTATGGTTCCATCTGGTCCAGCTGTGCCTTTTCCTTTCTCAAGGGATGAACATAGAGTCTCTGTGGAAGGCGGCATTTCCTGAAGGAAAGGCAGCAATGCCAGGCACGGGCACAGGCACAGCAGGTAATTGCTATGCCAGGCTCAGCCCTCAGCGGGGCTGTGGCAGCAGCTCTTCCCCAGGGTGTGCCCTGTCTGAGAGGGCCTGACTCCTTCCTCTTGGTTTGACTGAGTTGTCCCAGCAGAGGAAGGTATGGCAGGATAGCTGTGGTACTGCCTGCTGCAGTTTTCTCTAGAGATTTAGGGAGGGGTTCCTCTGTGGGAGGGACAGAGCCCCCAGGAGCCCTGGGCTGCTCCAGCCGCCCCTCCAGGGATGTTGCCCAGGGTCTGCAAAGAGGGTGCAGAGTGACCAGGAGGCAGCCCAGAGCTCCCCAGGCCCCTCTGCACCTTTGGCCACGTCCATTGACATCTGGCTCCCACGGCCTTAGCCGAGCCCCTTGCAGTGCCCAGGTCCCCAAGGCACAAGGGGATCCCAGCACAGCATGGAATGGTTCTGATCTCTGCTCCCTTCTAGATTGGGATCGCAACTTGCATTTTCTGGATGCCCTGCTGGATGACAGCTTGAAACTCTTGGAGAATGCCAAAGGCAAGTCCTCCATGTGCCTTTGCTGACAGAATAAGCAGCGTCAATGTCCTGGCATCGCTGCAGGTGCCAGGACAGAGCTGTGGATGTGTGTGCCCTCGACCTGCGGGATCCCCTCACCGCTCCTGCAGCTCCGTGCTGCCCAAGCAGATCAGCAGAGATGACAAAAGCTTCTCTGGCTGTTGAATTACAGGTGTGTCTGCAGGGAGGGTTTCTCCAGCTCCTTTGCTGGTTGCTCCACGCAAGCCCAGCTCCCATCACAGGGGTGAGTAGCGTGTCCCTGCTGACCCCACAGGCTGAGCTCTGCTTCTGGGGGATCCACTCCTGGGAAATGGAGCTATTTTGCCCTCAGGTCCTCCAATGGGAAAGAACAAAGCTACAGGACACAAGAAGCTCCATGAGCCATCGGAACGCATGAGGCAAATGCTGAAGGAACTGCTGCAGGGAGGACAAGGTGGGTCCATGTCCCTGAGCCTTCTCCTGGCACTCAGCAGCCGGGGCTTTTGCTGCACATCTGGACATGCCATGCCTGGCACAGCGGGAAGGAATCCATGGCAGCCTGGCTGCCCCGCTGCTGCTTTCACACCCTGCAGGGCTGTTTCCCAGCCTGGCCTGGCTGCAGCTTCTCCCCAGCCTCTGCAGGAAGGCATCTGGCATCAGCTGCCAGGGTGCCCAAACTGCACCACGGGCCGTGCAGTCCCTGAGACCCCCTGCAATTTCCCAGTCTCTGGGTAGAGCAGGAGGGGCAACGGTTTGGAGAAGGGAAGGCCCTGGCCAATGGCAGAAGTTTATAAGATTACTGGATCCTTATCCATGACTTTCACAAGTATTACCTCCTGAAGATGCCCCATCCCCAATGGGAACAGTTCCATCTTATGCAGCTGTCCCTCTTCCTTTCTCCAGAGGTGGATGCAGAGGCTGTGCTGAAGGCAGCATTTCCTGAAGGAGGCAGTGGCTCCATGCCAGCCTCTGCTGCAGGAAGGGAGGTGATGCCAGGCACAGTCACAGGAGGTAATTGCTGTGCCTCTGGGCCTGAGCCCTGCTGAAGTTTAAGCTGCCATCTCTGCTGCTGGGCAGTGCACGCCATGGAATGGTTCTGGTCTGTGCTTCCTTTTAGACTGGGATAGGGACATGGATTATCTGGAAGCCCTCCTGGATGACGGCTTAAAATTCTTGGAGAATGCTGGAGGTAAAGTTCCCAGGGTGCCTTTTTACTAACAATAATCTGTGTCATTGTGGCAAGAAGTCATTCATGTGCCATTTCCCTTTAAATTCCTCTGAAGGTTGAAGGATTCTAGAGACCTTTCCCTGCTTGCTTCTCACACCCTGAGTGGTCCCACAGGATCGCTGTCAGTGGGAGCAAGGAGCATTTAGCTGGGAAACTGTTCCATCTGATCCAGCTGTGCCTCTTCCATTCTCAAGGGAAGGACCAAATGACCATGCAGGAGGAGGCTTTTCCCGGAGGAAGCCATGGCTCACTGGCACTCCCTGATGGAGGAAGGAATTCGATGCCTGGCACGGGCACAGTCACAGGAGGTAATTGCTGTGTAGGCTCAGCCCTCGGGGGGCTGTGTGGCAGCAGCTCTTCCCCCAGGGCCCGCCCTTGCACGGGCCCGGCAGCAGCCAAAGCTGGAGGCGCCTCGGCCTCGAGGCCTCTGGAGCACGTTCAGAGCCCGTGGCAAAAGGGACTGGGGCACCAAGGTCCCTCCCGCTGCAGCTGCTCCCGGAGCTGCCCTGAGTGCCCAGAGGCCCAAGGCACAGGAGCAGCCGCGAGCAGGAGCCCTGCCACGGGCCCAGGGCCAGAGCCAGCCCTGGCTCCCACTCTGGGCAGGGGCTGCACGGGCTCCTGACAGGGCCTGGCTCTGTCCCCTCGGGCTGGGGCAGCTGTGGCGGGGCAGGGAGGGTCGGGGGTGGCAGGTGCTGCCCAGGGCTGGCTTTGGCCCCTGTCCCTCGAAGGAGCCACTGGCCAAGCAGCTGCGCTGCCCCCGGGCTCTCCTGCCGGCCTTCTGGGCTTTGTTGGGGGGCACAGCCTGTGCCGAGGGGCGGCAAGGTGCCTGCAGGCCCCAGCTCTGGGGCAACACAGAACGTCCTGGCCGTAGGCACCGTGCTGCCAGCTCAGCAGTGCAGCACAGCACGGGCTCACGCTCCCCGCTGATCCCACAGATGCAGCCGGCACCAGAGCACATGTTCCTGATTCCCAGAAGGGCATCAGAAGGGGTTGCTGTTGGGAAACACCATGTCTGCTACAGATAGTGGCAGGCCTGCTTCTTTTGGAGTTCATCATCGTGTTGTGCTGTGTCGGAATCTGGTATTGCTGGAAGAGAAAATAGTGAGTGTTTTATTCATCGTTCCCTCAAACAGCTTCATTTGATGGCTGTTTGTAGACAGGAAACATCCCCAGTGAGGCTGCTCTGGAGTTGTGGGGAGTCACTGGTTGTCCAGATAACTCTGCTGAGGCTTCTGCTGCTGCCCAGTGCTTTAACTGGCCTCTTAATGGCTGGGCCTTGTCCTGGGGAGCCCGCTGGGGCTGCAGCCAGTGCTGGCTCCCACTGAGGCTGCCTGGCCAAGAGCAGCCCCAGGAGCAGTGGCAGAGGCAAAGCAAGGTGGGGAGGAGAAAGAGCGGGGACAAGATTGCCCTTGAAAGGCAGACGCGCTCTGGGGCCGCTGCTGGCCAGGGACCCTGCCCAGAGCCATCCCCTGCTGGCTGGGGCCTTGAGGGGCAGCTGTCCAGCTGGGCCAGGCTGTGCCAGCAGCTCCAGCCGTGCTGGGGAGCCTTGCCAGCTCTGGGCCTGCTGTGCAGGAGGGTCCCTGTGTGCCACCGGCACCTGGGTGCCTCAGCCACTCCTCTCTGCACAGGAGCACCTCTGAACCTTCACAAGGACGACGACGACATACCACAGTTGGAGGGACCTGTACCTGTCATCAGCCTTCTCAAAGCCACTGTCACAGACACCAGCCCAGGCTGCATCACCCGCTGGTTGCTGTGGACATGGTGCCACCACCCAGACCTGGAGCCTCGTTCTTTGAAGGCACTGGCCCTGGTGTCCGGCCAGGACTGAAGGTGGCCCCCTCCTGCCAGGCCAGGGCTTGAGTCCAGCACCACCTCTGAGCTTGAGCTCTGGCGTCTGGCTGGTAGCACCAGCACTGGCCGAGCTCCTTGTCTGGGCACAGCCAGGGCTGGGCAGGCAGCAGCTGGGCACGGGGCTGCTGTGACCAACAGCAATCCCATGTTATCTTCGTTTTTCATTTTTAGAAATTAGAATTTTTTAGAAATATTTAGAAATTGTTTTTTCAATGGAACAATATGTAATAATACTTTAGAAATATTTTATAGAGATAGACATCCCCAAAGTTTTGTTCCATTTTTCCACAATAGTTTCCAGTTTTTCAAAGTAGTTCTAGAATTCTGTGAAACTTAAAACGTTTTTACGTTCTTGAATAAAAATTAAAGTTGCATTTAATTGGTATACTTTACGAAGAACTCAGACACATGAAGACGCCCAGCCTGCTGCTGAGGCTCTTTCCCCACGGGAGATTTGTACCCACTCACAACCAAAGAGCCTAAAACATTTTGCCAGATATTTCCCAGCGCTTCTGACAAGCTCAGCTCTTGGTCTTCAGAGGCAAACTCTGAGCACAGCGGGAAGATCTTGAAGTCACCATCTTTGTTTGCTTCTGGAAGAACTCCCTCAGTTCCAGAGCAGGGGGTTCTCTCAGCTTCCTGCTGGCCCGCTCCTCCCCAAGCCTGCCCTGAGCACTCTGCTGCAGCTGATACTGCCGCGGAACTGCTGTCAAACACAACAGCTCTGCCACGCCCGCTCAGGAGGAGTGCAGAAGCTTTATGGCCTTGTTTACATCAGGCTGTTGGCTTCTCTAAACACAGGTTTAGCTTTTGAATGAAATGTTTCACCTGGCAGAGGAACTGATGCTCCCTTTCTCAGGGACGCTAAACTCCCATGGGCTTTAAAAGCTTTCTGGCCAGCATAAGACCCGGGAAACCATTTCATGGGGCCATTTAGTACTGAAAATGGCCCAATCTCTGTATGAAAAGAAGCTTGTTTAAATGCCGGAGCCCACCAGAGCATGCCTCCAGGGCATATCCTTCCCCCCCCACCTGTCCCTCCGTGACTGCCAAACAGCACCTTTGGTAGTTCTTTTCTCCAGAAGCTGAACTCTGCCGTTTTATTTGGGGGAGAAACAAAAAAAGGAACTGTTCTATGTTCTCATCATCATCATCATCATCATCACAATGAGCTGCAAATTAGTTACATGACACCAACAGCTCTGACTGTGGAGTTCTTTCTCAGAATGCAACACTGCCTTTACTATCCCTTGAAACTGCAGAAGTGCTACAATCTTTAAAATCAGTTTGATTCAGAGGTAGTTTTGCTGCCAGGCACAGCTCTATGAGGGCTTTGGGGATTCTGCCTACACTGACACTGCGGTGTGTCCGGAGTAACCTGCCCCAAGCCAGCTCCCTCTGAAGAGCAAAGCAGGGTAGGGAAAAGCACAGCCCGGAGAGGGGCTCCGACTGCAGGGACCCCATCCCTGCCAGGACTAACACGATCATCCTACCTTAGCACCGGCTTTGGATGGAGACCAGGACTGGTATCTGGCAAAAGGAAAAGAGGGGACAAAGGTCCCTGGAGTCCCCTGGCCTGGTACCTCAGCCAGTGAGGTAGGGAAGAGGGCACCATGCAGCCGGGTGTTTAAAAGGAGGCTGAGTCCTCCAAAACTGAGAGACAGAAAACCCCACGGGTGGATGTCCCAATGGACTCTCTCCCTTTATTCCAAGACCATTGAAGACTCCTCTGGCGCCTTTCTGGGCACTGGCTTTTCACAGTGTGATCTTTATGCACACTTGTTTCCTTGGATCGGAGTATGCTCAGCCTGCAGTGACTCACTGCCACTCCGGTCTGCAGGGGAAATGGAACTGCTTTCCATGAAGGTCCTCCGAGAGGGAAGTACAAAGCCAGAGGAGACAAGCAACCCCTGGAGGCACCCAAACTTCGGGATCAGATGCTGAGTGAGCTGCAGAAAGGGCGTGGTGGGTGCACTTCCCTCAGCCTTCTCCTGAGGCTCTGCTGCTGGGGATTTGCACTGCCCGTCTGTGCCGGAAAATACAGCAAGCTTAATTTTCTTTAAATTTTATTTCTCTAGTCAGGCTTGGTTTGCCTTTGATTTGGGGAAAGGAATTCTGAATTTTTTTTTAAGGGATGTTACACCACACAAGGGAGATGAGCTTAACATCTCAGCAAACTGGGAATGACCCAAAAGATACCCAAAAAGATAACGACCATCAACAAAACATCAATGACCATCAGCAAACATCAACAAACATCTACCCCAGACACTGCCCCCTGGCCTACTTGGAGACACCTGGTCTGGAAAAGGCTGACAAGGAAATCAAGGAGTGTGCACCTATTTAACATCTGAGGCCAAGAAATCTGGTTTCAATAGGAAGCCAAATACTAAGAACTATAAACCTTGAGACCAATGAGCATTAAAAAATGGATTTCCGTGGGTTTTCCACAGTGTAAAGTTTGGGAAAAATCTAGCAAAACTCATGTGTCATGGACTGATTTTCTCTGCACACCCGGGCTATGTGTGGATGAAATTATTTCTGTTGCACATCCTGGCCAGAACAACATCCAGGACAGAATAAATGCCATGATTCTGTAACACCAAAATGTTGCTGAAGGGCTTTTGCTTTCCCCCCATTTTCGGTGACATCTGGACACGCCTGCTCGGCACAGTGGGAAGGGACCCATGGCAGCCTTGCTGCCCTGCTGCTGCTGCTTTCCTAGAGGAAAGAATGGCTCCCTGGCAGCCTCTGATACAGGAACGAAGGCGATGTCAAGCACGGGCACAGTCACAGGAGGTAATTGCTGTGCAGGCTCAGCCCTCGGGGGGCTGTGTGGCAGCAGCTCTTCCCCCAGGGCCCGCCCTTGCACGGGCCCGGCAGCAGCCAAAGCTGGAGGCGCCTCGGCCTCGAGGCCTCTGGAGCACGTTCAGAGCCCGTGGCAAAAGGGACTGGGGCACCAAGGTCCCTCCCGCTGCAGCTGCTCCCGGAGCTGCCCTGAGTGCCCAGAGGCCCAAGGCACAGGAGCAGCCGCGAGCAGGAGCCCTGCCACGGGCCCAGGGCCAGAGCCAGCCCTGGCTCCCACTCTGGGCAGGGGCTGCACGGGCTCCTGACAGGGCCTGGCTCTGTCCCCTCGGGCTGGGGCAGCTGTGGCGGGGCAGGGAGGGTCGGGGGTGGCAGGTGCTGCCCAGGGCTGGCTTTGGCCCCTGTCCCTCGAAGGAGCCACTGGCCAAGCAGCTGCGCTGCCCCCGGGCTCTCCTGCCGGCCTTCTGGGCTTTGTTGGGGGGCACAGCCTGTGCCGAGGGGCGGCAAGGTGCCTGCAGGCCCCAGCTCTGGGGCAACACAGAACGTCCTGGCCGTAGGCACCGTGCTGCCAGCTCAGCAGTGCAGCACAGCACGGGCTCACGCTCCCCGCTGATCCCACAGATGCAGCCGGGACCAGAGCACATGTTCCTGATTCCCAGAAGGGCATCAGAAGGGGTTGCTGTTGGGAAACACCATGTCTGCTACAGATAGTGGCAGGCCTGCTTCTTTTGGAGTTCATCATCGTGTTGTGCTGTGTCGGAATCTGGTATTGCTGGAAGAGAAAATAGTGAGTGTTTTATTCATCGTTCCCTCAAACAGCTTCATTTGATGGCTGTTTGTAGACAGGAAACATCCCCAGTGAGGCTGCTCTGGAGTTGTGGGGGGTCACTGGTTGTCCAGATAACTCTGCGGAGGCTTCTGCTGCTGCCCTGTGCTTTAACTGGCCTCTTAATGGCTGGGCCTTGTCCTGGGGAGCCCGCTGGGGCTGCAGCCAGTGCTGGCCCCCACTGAGGCTGCCTGGCCAAGAGCAGCCCCAGGAGCAGTGGCAGAGGCAAAGCAAGGTGGGGAGGAGAAAGAGCGGGGACAAGATTGCCCTTGAAAGGCAGACGCGCTCTGGGGCCGCTGCTGGCCAGGGAGCCTGCCCAGAGCCATCCCCTGCTGGCTGGGGCCTTGAGGGGCAGCTGTCCAGCTGGGCCAGGCTGTGCCAGCAGCTGCAGCCGTGCTGGGGAGCCTTGCCAGCTCTGGGCCTGCTGTGCAGGAGGGTCCCTGTGTGCCACCGGCACCTGGGTGCCTCAGCCACTCCTCTCTGCACAGGAGCACCTCTGAACCTTCACAAGGACGACGACGACATACCGCAGTTGGAGGGACCTGTACCTGTCATCAGCCTTCTCAAAGCCACTGTCACAGACACCAGCCCAGGCTGCATCACCCGCTGGTTGCTGTGGACATGGTGCCCCCACCCAGACCTGGAGCCTCGTTCTTTGAAGGCACTGGCCCTGGTGTCCGGCCAGGACTGAAGGTGGCCCCCTCCTGCCAGGCCAGGGCTTGAGTCCAGCACCACCTCTGAGCTTGAGCTCTGGCGTCTGGCTGGTAGCACCAGCACTGGCCGAGCTCCTTGTCTGGGCACAGCCAGGGCTGGGCAGGCAGCAGCTGGGCACGGGGCTGCTGTGACCAACAGCAATCCCATGTTATCTTCGTTTTTCATTTTTAGAAATTAGAATTTTTTAGAAATATTTAGAAATTGTTTTTTCAATGGAACAATATGTAATAATACTTTAGAAATATTTTATAGAGATAGACATCCCCAAAGTTTTGTTCCATTTTTCCACAATAGTTTCCAGTTTTTCAAAGTAGTTCTAGAATTCTGTGAAACTTAAAACGTTTTTACGTTCTTGAATAAAAATTAAAGTTGCATTTAATTGGTAATCTTTACGAAGAACTCAGACACATGAAGACGCCCAGCCTGCTGCTGAGGCTCTTTCCCCACGGGAGATTTGTACCCCCTCACAACCAAAGAGCCTAAAACATTTTGCCAGGTATTTCCCAGCGCTTCTGACAAGCTCAGCTCTTGGTCTTCAGAGGCAAACTCTGAGCACAGCGGAAAGATCTTGAAGTCACCATCTTTGTTTGCTTCTGGAAGAACTCCCTCAGTTCCAGAGCAGGGGGTTCTCTCAGCTTCCTGCTGGCCCGCTCCTCCCCAAGCCTGCCCTGAGCACTCTGCTGCAGCTGATACTGCCGCGGAACTGCTGTCAAACACAACAGCTCTGCCACGCCCGCTCAGGAGGAGTGCAGAAGCTTTATGGCCTTGTTTACATCAGGCTGTTGGCTTCTCTAAACACAGGTTTAGCTTTTGAATGAAATGTTTCACCTGGCAGAGGAACTGATGCTCCCTTTCTCAGGGACGCTAAACTCCCATGGGCTTTAAAAGCTTTCTGGCCAGCATAAGACCCGGGAAACCATTTCATGGGGCCATTTAGTACTGAAAATGGCCCAATCTCTGTATGAAAAGAAGCTTGTTTAAATGTCGGAGCCCACCAGAGCATGCCTCCAGGGCATATCCTTCCCCCCCCACCTGTCCCTCCGTGACTGCCAAACAGCACCTTTGGTAGTTCTTTTCTCCAGAAGCTGAACTCTGCCGTTTTATTTGGGGGAGAAACAAAAAAAGGAACTGTTCTATGTTCTCATCATCATCATCATCATCATCACAATGAGCTGCAAATTAGTTACATGACACCAACAGCTCTGACTGTGGAGTTCTTTCTCAGAATGCAACACTGCCTTTACTATCCCTTGAAACTGCAGAAGTGCTACAATCTTTAAAATCAGTTTGATTCAGAGGTAGTTTTGCTGCCAGGCACAGCTCTATGAGGGCTTTGGGGATTCTGCCTACACTGACACTGCGGTGTGTCCGGAGTAACCTGCCCCAAGCCAGCTCCCTCTGAAGAGCAAAGCAGGGTAGGGAAAAGCACAGCCCGGAGAGGGGCTCCGACTGCAGGGACCCCATCCCTGCCAGGACTAACATGATCATCCTACCTTAGCACCGGCTTTGGATGGAGACCAGGACTGGTATCTGGCAAAAGGAAAAGAGGGGACAAAGGTCCCTGGAGTCCCCTGGCCTGGTACCTCAGCCAGTGAGGTAGGGAAGAGGGCACCATGCAGCCGGGTGTTTAAAAGGAGGCTGAGTCCTCCAAAACTGAGAGACAGAAAACCCCACGGGTGGATGTCCCAATGGACTCTCTCCCTTTATTCCAAGACCATTGAAGACTCCTCTGGCGCCTTTCTGGGCACTGGCTTTTCACAGTGTGATCTTTATGCACACTTGTTTCCTTGGATCGGAGTATGCTCAGCCTGCAGTGACTCACTGCCACTCCGGTCTGCAGGGGAAATGGAACTGCTTTCCATGAAGGTCCTCCGAGAGGGAAGTACAAAGCCAGAGGAGACAAGCAACCCCTGGAGGCACCCAAACTTCGGGATCAGATGCTGAGTGAGCTGCAGAAAGGGCGTGGTGGGTGCACTTCCCTCAGCCTTCTCCTGAGGCTCTGCTGCTGGGGATTTGCACTGCCCGTCTGTGCCGGAAAATACAGCAAGCTTAATTTTCTTTAAATTTTATTTCTCTAGTCAGGCTTGGTTTGCCTTTGATTTGGGGAAAGGAATTCTGAATTTTTTTTTAAGGGATGTTACACCACACAAGGGAGATGAGCTTAACATCTCAGCAAACTGGGAATGACCCAAAAGATACCCAAAAAGATAACGACCATCAACAAAACATCAATGACCATCAGCAAACATCAACAAACATCTACCCCAGACACTGCCCCCTGGCCTACTTGGAGACACCTGGTCTGGAAAAGGCTGACAAGGAAATCAAGGAGTGTGCACCTATTTAACATCTGAGGCCAAGAAATCTGGTTTCAATAGGAAGCCAAATACTAAGAACTATACAACTTGAGACCAATGAGCATTAAAAAATGGATTTCTATGGGTTTTCCACAGTGTAAAGTTTGGGAAAAATCTAGCAAAACTCATGTGTCATGGACTGATTTTCTCTGCACACCCGGGCTATGTGTGGATGAAACTATTTCTGTTGCACATCCTGGCCAGAACAACATCCAGGACAGAATAAATGCCATGATTCTGTAACACCAAAATGTTGCTGAAGGGCTTTTGCTTTTCCCCCATTTTCGGTGACATCTGGACACGCCTGCTCGGCACAGTGGGAAGGGACCCATGGCAGCCTTGCTGCCCTGCTGCTGCTGCTGTCCTAGAGGAAAGAATGGCTCCCTGGCAGCCTCTGATACAGGAACGAAGGCGATGTCAAGCACGGGCACAGTCACAGGAGGTAATTGCTGTGCAGGCTCAGCCCTCGGGGGGCTGTGTGGCAGCAGCTCTTTCCCCAGGGCCCGCCCTTGCACGGGCCCGGCAGCAGCCAAAGCTGGAGGCGCCTCGGCCTCGAGGCCTGTGGAGCACGTTCAGAGCCCGTGGCAAAAGGGACTGGGGCACCAAGGTCCCTCCCGCTGCAGCTGCTCCCGGAGCTGCCCTGAGTGCCCAGAGGCCCAAGGCACAGGAGCAGCCGCGAGCAGGAGCCCTGCCACAGGCCCAGGGCCAGAGCCAGCCCTGGCTCCCACTCTGGGCAGGGGCTGCACGGGCTCCTGACAGGGCCTGGCTCTGTCCCCTCGGGCTGGGGCAGCTGGGGCGGGGCAGGGAGGGTCGGGGGTGGCAGGTGCTGCCCAGGGCTGGCTTTGGCCCCTGTCCCTCGAGGGACCCACTGGCCAAGCAGCTGCGCTGCCCCCGGGCTCTCCTGCCGGCCTTCTGGGCTTTGTTGGGGGGCACAGCCTGTGCTGAGGGGCGGCAAGGTGCCTGCAGGCCCCAGCTCTGGGGCAACACAGAACGTCCTGGCCGTAGGCACTGTGCTGCCAGCTCAGCAGTGCAGCACAGCACGGGCTCACGCGCCCCGCTGATCCCACAGATGCAGCCGGGACCAGAGCACATGTTCCTGATTCCCAGAAGGGCATCAGAAGGGCTTGCTGTTGGGAAACACCATGTCTGCTACAGATAGTGGCAGGCCTGCTTCTTTTGGAGTTCATCATCGTGTTGTGCTGTGTCAGAATCTGGTATTGCTGGAAGAGAATTAAATGGTGATTGCAGCATTCAGTGATTGATATTGATCCAGGGTCTCTCCTCAGGAGGTCTCTGCTCACTCACCTGGGACCTGCTTTGCTCGGAGAGATGGCTGCACTCAGGCAAAGAGGGCTTTTCTTTTTCTTTTTTTTAAAGCAATCTACAGCTCCTAAGTTTCCCCACTGAAAACACACACCCTCCTCAAGTGTGTGCCAAGCCCAAGGTGTCTCCAAGGAGGTTCCCTTCCCCAAGGCAGAGCCATGCAAGGAATGTTTCAGACCTTTGGACTCCTTGGCTCCAGGTGGCCCTGCTGTGTCACAATGGATATTTGGTTCCATCAGGCCCCACGGTGTCACTGGTGTTTCCTTGGTTCCATTTGGCCCCAAGTGTCTCAGGGCTCTCCTTTTTCCTGCAGCAAGCAGCAGCAAACCCCACTGCCAGGGCCAAATGCCTGGCAAGGAGGAGCAGGGGGGCACATTTGCAGGGATGGATTTTGCCTTCCCAGGTGACAGGGACGTGGTGTGGGGCCCTGCTGTCCTGGAGATGGCTGAACACCGGCCTGCCCATGGCAAGGGCAAGAGACAACAACCTCTGGCCATGGAACTACAGCAGCAGAGAGGGCAGGCACAAGGCTGGCTTTCAAAGGCTCTCAGCAGCACAGGAAACATCCGTGCAGGACATTTTCTTGACAGCTGACATTTCAGGCAATTCTTTTAAGACAGAGATGCAGCAGCAAATGGCAAGTGAAACAGTTTCAGCTGTGTGTGTGGCCTGAGAAGAGCTGGCATCTTTTCAGCAGTGTGAGCTGTTGCATGCCTTGCTCAGGGCCAGGATGTGGGATCTTGGAGCAGGCTGCGCTCTCCTGGGGGGCTTCTCTTGCCAGGCCGGATCTAAAAGCGCAAGCAAAGAGCGGCGTGAGGCAGAGCACAAAGGAAGCAGCGGGCCGATGCCTTGAAGCACTGGGCTGGCAGTGCCATTTGCCGAGCGCGCCTCAGCAGCCCGGCTGCAAAGAAAGGCCGCTCGGGCCGAGCACAAGATCCGCAGGCAGCGGCGAGCAGCAGCTGGAGCCCAGCAGGGCCTTGGAGGAGCGGGGCCGAGCCCCGGGCCGGCTTCCAAAGGGGCTTCGGGGCTGGCGGCCATGGCGCCGAGTGGCCTGCCCGTGTCCCCCTGGGCTCTGCGGCGCCACGGGGCCAGAGGCCGGGGCCGGGGCTCGGGCCCTGCTGCCACAAGGGCGCTGCCGAGGGCTCGCCGCCCTTGAGCCGGGGCCGGGGCGGCGCCGAGGGAGCGGCGCCGCCATTGCTGCCGCCCTCAGGGGCTCTGAGGGGAGCGCGGCTCCCCAGCCTCGGGCCGCCAGCGGGGAGAGCGAGAGAGGAAAGAGAGAACAGAGAGAGGAAAGAGAGAACAGAGAGAGGAAAGAGAGAACAGAGAGAGGAAAGAGAATAGAGAGGGGAAAGAGAGAATAGAGAGGAAAGAGAGAATAGAGAGAGGAAAGAGAGAATGGAGAAAGGAAAGAGAGAATAGAGAGAGGAAAGATAGAATAGAGAGAGGAAAGAGAGAACAGAGAGAGGAAAGAGAGAAAAGAGAGAGGAAAGAGAGA
>JAVTVJ010002539.1:0-18698 GCA_034509425.1 Eopsaltria australis
TGTCACAATAGAGCCGCTATTGTGTCACAATAGAGCCACTAGAGGGTCACAATGGAGTCACTCTATTGTCTCAATACAGCCACTATTGTGTCACAATACAGCAGCTATAGTGTCACAACTGAGCCACTGTAATCTCACAAGTGAGCCACTGTTATCTCACAAGAGAGCCCCTAGTGTCACAATCGAGCTACTGCAGCTCCACAATACAGCCACCATTGTGTCACAATAGAGCCACTATAATGTCACAAGAGAGACACAATGCTGTCACAATAGAGCCACTATTGTGTCACAATACAGGAAAAATCATGTCCAACAAAGCTACTGTGATGTCACAATAGAGACAATATTGTGTCACAATGCAGCCACTATTGTGTCACAATAAAGCATCTCCAGTGTCACAATAGAGCCACTAGTGTAACAATTAGACTGCCATTAGACTGCCACAATACAGCCACCATTGTGTCACAATAGTGCCGCCACTGAAACAATAGAGCCACTAGACTCTCAAAAGAGAAACACTGTTGCGTCACAACAGAGCCGCTAGTGTCATAATAGGGCCTCTAGGGTGTCACAATAGAGCACCTTTCTGGCACAGTAGAGCCACCATGGTGTCACAATAGAGCCACGTTAGTGTCCCAATAGAGCGACTAGAGTCACAATAGAGCCACTCGACTGTCATAATAGAAACACCGTTGTCTCACAATTGAGCCGCTAGTGTCACAATACAGCCCAGAGAGTGTCATAATGGAGCCCAGAGAGGGTCGCAATACAGCCAATTTAATATCACTCTCGAACACCTATAGTATCACAATAGAGTCACTAGTGTCACAGCAGTTCCACTAGAGTGTCCCAGCAGAGCCATTATTGTGTCACAATAGAGCCACTATTGTGTCACAATACAGCAGCTATAGTGTCACAATAGACACTGCAATGTCACAAGTGAGCCTCTATAATGTCACAATACAGGCACCGTGGTCTCACAATAGAGCCACTATTGTGTCACAATACAGGCAAAATCATGTCTACATACAGCCCCTAGGATCTCATAATAGAGCCACTCTACTGTAACAGTACACCCACTATTGTGTCACAATACAACCCCTATTGTGTCACAACAGATAATGAAATGTCACAAGTGAGCCACTGTAATGTCACAATAGAGCCGCTATTGTGTCACAATAGAGCCACTAGAGGGTCACAATGGAGTCACTCTATTGTCTCAATACAGCCACTATTGTGTCACAATAAAGCAGCTATAGTGTCACAACTGAGCCACTGTAATCTCACAAGTGAGCCACTGTTATCTCACAAGAGAGCCTCTAGTGTCACAATCGAGCTACTGCAGCTCCACAATACAGCCACCATTGTGTCACAATAGAGCCACTATAATGTCACAAGAGAGCCACAATGCTGTCACAATGGAGCCACTATTGTGTCACAATACAGGCAAAATCATGTCCAACAACAGCTACTGTGATGTCACAATAGAGCCAATATTGTGTCACAATGCAGCCACTATTGTGTCACAATAAAGTCTCCAGTGTCACAATAGAGCCACCAGTGTAACAATTAGACTGCCATTATACTGACAAAATACAGCCACTATTGTGTCACAATAGTGCCGCCACTGAAACAATAGAGCCACTAGACTCTCAAAAGAGAAACACTGTTGCGTCACACCAGAGCCGCTAGTGTCATAATAGGGCCTCTAGGGTGTCACAATAGAGCACCTTTATGTCACAGTAGAGCCACCATGGTGTCACAATAGAGCCACGTTAGTGTCCCAATAGAGCGACTACAGTCACAATAGAGCCACTCTACTGTCATAATAGAAACACCGTTGTCTCACAATTGAGCCGCTAGTGTCACAATAGAGCCCAGAGAGTTTCATAATGGAGCCCAGAGAGGGTCGCAATACAGCCACTTTAATATCACTCTCAAACACCTATAGTATCACAATAGAGTCACTAGTGTCACAGCAGTTCCACTAGAGTCTCCCAGCAGAGCCATTATTCTGTCACAATAGAGCCACTATTGTGTCACAATACAGCAGCTATAGTGTCACAATAGACACTGTAATGTCCCAAGTGAGCCTCTATAATGTCATAATACAGGCACCATGGTCTCACAATAGAGCCACTATTCTGTCACAATAGAGCCACTATTGTGTCACAATACAGGCAAAATCATGTCTACATACAGCCACTAGGATCTCATAATAGAGCCACTCTACTGTAACAGCACACCCACTATTGTGTAACAATACAGCCACTATTGTGTCACAATAGTGCCGCCACTGAAACAATAGAGCCACTAGATTCTCAAAAGAGAAACACCATTGTGTCACAACAGAGCTGCTAGTGTCATAATAGGGTATGAAGGGTGTCACAATAGAGCACCTTTATGTCACAATAAAGCCACCGTAGAGTCACAATACAGCTGCTCTAATGTAACAATAGAGCGACTAGTGTCACAATAGAGCCACTCTACTGTCATAATAGAAACACCGTTGTCTCACAATTGAGCCGCTAGTGTCACAATATAGCCCAGAGAGTGTCACAATAGAGCCCCTAGAGTGCCACAATAGAGCCACTCTAATATCACTGTTGAACCACTATAGTACCATAATAGAGTCACCAGTGTCACAACTGTTCCACTAGAGTGTCCTAGCAGAGCCTTTATTGTGTCACAATAGAGCAACTCTAGGCTCACAATAGAGCCACGTTACTGTCACAATAGCACCACTACTACTGCCACTGTAGTGTCACAGTGCATCCACCCTAGTGTCACAATAAAGCCATTATTGTGTCACAATAAACCAACCTTATTGCCGCAAAAGGGCCACTATTGTGTCCTAATAGATCTGCTATTGTGTCACAATAGAGCCACTAGAGGGTCACAATGGAGTCCTCTATTGTCACAAGAGAGTAACTAGAGTGTCACAAAAGAGCCACTATTGTGTCACAATAAAGCCACCATTGTGTCACAATCAAGCAACTGCAGTGTCACAATAGAGCCACTAGTGTAACAATTAGACTGCCATTAGACTGCCACAATACAGCCACTATTGTGTCACAATAGTGCCGCCACTGAAACAATAGAGCCACTAGACTCTCAAAAGAGAAACACTGTTGCGTCACAACAGAGCCGCTAGTGTCATAATAGGGTCCCTACAATGTCACAATAGAGCACCTTTATGGCACAGTAGAGCCACCATGGTGTCACATTAGAGCCACGTTAGTGTCCCAATAGAGCGACTAGAGTCACAATAGAGCCACTCTACTGTCATAATAGAAACACCGTTGTCACACAATTGAGCCGCTAGTGTCACAATACAGCCCAGAGAGTGTCACAAAGGAGCCCAGAGAGTGTCGCAATAGAGCCACTTTAACATCACTCTCGAACCCCTATAGTATCACAAGAGAGTCACTAGTGTTGCAACAGTTCCACTAGAGTGTCCCAGCAGAGCCATTATTGTGTCACAGTCGAGCCACTCCAGGCTCACAATAGAGCCACTCTAGGGTCATAGTAGTGCCACTATACTGTCACAATAGCGTCACTATAGTGTCACAATAGTGCCACTAGAGTGTCAAAGTACATCCACTGCAGTGTAACAGTACATCCACTCTAGTGTCACTTTATTAATGTGTCACATTATTGTGACACAATGAAACAACTATAGGGCCACACGTGAGCCACTATTGTGTCCTAATTGATCTGCTATTGTGTCACAATAGAGCCACTAGAGGGTCACAATGGAGTCACTCTATTGTCATAATACAGCCACTATTGTGTCACAATACAGCAGCTATAGTGTCACAACTGAGCCACTGTAATCTCACAAGTGAGCCACTGTTATCTCACAAGAGAGCCTCTAGTGTCACAATCGAGCTACTGCAGCTCCACAATACAGCCACCATTGTGTCACAATAGAGCCACTATAATGTCACAAGAGAGAAACAATGCTGTCACAATAGAGTCACTCTTGTGTCAGTCACAGGCAAAACTCATGTCCAAATAAAGCTACTTTCAGACAAGTTCAAGAGAGCTTCAATATTGTGTCACAATGCAGCCACAATTATTGTGTCACAATAAAGCTCCAGTGTCACAATAGAGCCACCTAGTAAAATAATTAGACTGCCAGGCTTATATAATGCTGAACATAGCCAATTGCTTGTGCTCACAATATGCCACTGAAACAAGAGAGCCACTAGACTGTCAAAAGAGAAACACTGTTGTGTCACAACAGAGCCGCTAGTGTCATAATAGGGCCTCTAGGGTGTCACAATAGAGCACCTTTATGTCACAGTAGAGCCACCATGGTGACACAATAGAGCTACTCTAAGGTAACAATAGAGCGACTGATGTAACAATAGAGCCACTCTACTGTCATAATAGAAACACCACTGTGTCACAACTGAGCCGCTAGTGTTACAACAGAGCCCCTAGAGTGTCGCAATAGAGCCACTTTAATATCACTCTCGAACCACTATAGTATCACAATAGAGTCTCTAGTGTCACAGCAGTTCCACTAGAGTGTCACAGCAGTTCCACTAGAGTGTCCCAGCAGAGCCATTATTGTGTCACAATTGAGCCACTCTAGGCTCACAATAGAGCCACGTTACTGTCACAATAGCACCACTAGAGTGTCACAATACTGCCACTGTAGTGTCACAGTACAACCACTCTAGCCTCACAATAAAGCCATTATTGTGTCACAATGAAACAACTATAGTTCCACAGTAGAGCCGCTATTGTGTCGTAATAGATCCGCGATTGTGTCACAATAGAGCCACTAGAGGGTTACAATTGAGTCACTCTATTGTCACAAGAGAGAAACTGGACTGTCACAATACAGCAGCTATAGTGTCACAATAGAGACTCTGTAGTGCCACAAGTGAGGCACTGTTATGTCACAAGAGAGCCACTGTAATGTCACCATAGAGCTACTGCAGCTGCACAATGTAGCCACCATTGTGTCACAATAAAGCATCTCCAGTGTCACAATAGAGTCACTAGTGTAACAATTAGACTGCCATTAGACTGCCACAATACAGCCACTATTGTGTCACAATAGTGCCGCCACTGAAACAATAGAGCCACTAGACTGTCAAAAGAGAAACACTGTTGTGTCACACCAGAGCCGCTAGTGTCATAATAGGGCATCAAGGGTGTCACAATAGAGCACCTTTATGTCACAATAGAGCCACCATGGTGTCGCAATAGAGCGACTAGTGTCACAATAGAGCAACTCTACTGTCATAATAGAAACCCCATTGTGTCACAATTGAGCCGCTAGTGTTACAATAGAGCCCAGAGAGCGTCATAATGGAGCCCAGAGAGGGTCGCAATACAGCCACTTTAATATCACTCTCGAACACCTATAGTATCACAACAGAGTCACTAGTGTCACAGCAGTTCCACTAGAGTGTCCCAGCAGAGCCATTATTGTGTCACAATAGAGCCACTGTTGTGTCACAATACAGCAGCTATAGTGTCACAATAGACACTGTAATGTCACAAGTGAGCCTCTATAATGTCACAATACAGGCACCGTGGTCTCACAATAGAGCCACTATTCTGTCACAATACAGGCAAAATCATGTCTACATACAGCCACTAGGATCTCATAATAGAGCCACTCTACTGTAACAGTACACCCACTATTGTGTCACAATACAACCACTATTGTGTCACAACAGATAATGAAATGTCACAAGTGAGCCACTGTAATGTCACAATAGAGCCGCTATTGTGTCACAATAGAGCCGCTATTGTGTCACAATAGAGCCACTAGAGGGTCACAATGGAGTCACTCTATTGTCTCAATACAGCCACTATTGTGTCACAATACAGCAGCTATAGTGTCACAACTGAGCCACTGTAATCTCACAAGTGAGCCACTGTTATCTCACAAGAGAGCCATTAGTGTCACAATCGAGCTACTGCAGCTCCACAATACAGCCACCATTGTGTCACAATAGAGCCACTATAATGTCACAAGAGGGCCACAATGCTGTCACAATAGAGCCACTATTGTGTCACAATACCGGCAAAATCATGTCCAACAAAAGCTACTGTGATGTCACAATAGAGCCAATATTGTGTCACAATGCAGCCACTATTGTGTCACAATAAAGTCTCCAGTGTCACAATAGAGCCACCAGTGGAACAATTAGACTGCCATTATACTGCCAAAATACAGCCACTATTGTGTCACAATAGTGCCGCCACTGAAACAATAGAGCCACTAGACTCTCAAAAGAGAAACACTGTTGCGTCACAACAGAGCCGCTAGTGTCATAATAGGGCCTCTAGGGTGTCACAATAGAGCACCTTTATGTCACAGTAGAGCCACCATGGTGACACAATAGAGCCACTCTAAGGTCACAATAGAGCGACTGATGTAACAATAGAGCCACTCTACTGTCATAATAGAAACACCATTGTGTCACAACTGAGCCGCTAGTGTTACAACAGAGCCCCTAGAGTGTCGCAATAAAGCCACTTTAATATCACTCTCGAACCACTATAGTATCACAATAGAGTCTCTAGTGTCACACCAGTTCCACTAGAGTGTCACAGCAGTTCCACTAGAGTGTCCCAGCAGAGCCATTATTGTGTCACAATAGAGCCACTCTAGGCTCACAATAGAGCCACGTTACTGTCACAATAGCACCACTAGAGTGTCACAAAACTGCCACTGTAGTGTCACAGTACAACCACTCTAGCCTCACAATAAAGCCATTATTGTGTCACAATGAAACAACTATAGGTCCACAGTAGAGCCGCTATTGTGTCGTAATAGATCCGCGATTGTGTCACAATAGAGCCACTAGAGGGTTACAATGGAGTCACTCTATTGTCACAAGAGAGAAAATGGACTGTCACAATACAGCAGCTATAGTGTCACAATAGAGACTCTGTAGTGCCACAAGTGAGGCACTGTAATGTCACAAGAGAGCCACTGTAATGTCACCATAGAGCTACTGCAGCTGCACAACGTAGCCACCATTGTGTCACAATAGAGCTGCTAGTGTCACAATAGAGCCACTAGTGTAACAATTAGACTGCCATTAGACTGCCACAATACAGCCACTATCGTGTCACAAAAGTGCCGCCACTGAAACAATAGATCCACTAGACTGTCAAAAGAGAAACACTGTTGTGTCACAACAGAGCCGCTAGTGTCATAATAGGGCATCAAGGGTGTCACAATAGAGCACCTTTATGTCACAATAGAGCCACCATGGTGTTGCAATAGAGCGACTAGTGTCACAATAGAGCAACTCTACTGTCATAATAGAAACACCATTGTGTCACAATTGAGCCGCTAGTGTTACAATAGAGCCCAGAGAGTGTCATAATGGAGCCCAGAGAGGGTCGCAATACAGCCACTTTAATATCACTCTCGAACCCCTATAGTATCACAACAGAGTCACTAGTGTCACAGCAGTTCCACTAGAGTGTCCCAGCAGAGCCATTATTGTGTCACAATAGAGCCACTATTGTGTCACAATACAGCAGCTATAGTGTCACAATAGACACTGTAATGTCACAAGTGAGCCTCTATAATGTCACAATACAGGCACCGTGGTCTCACAATAGAGCCACTATTGTGTCACAATACAGGCAAATTCATGTCTACATACAGCCCCTAGGATCTCATAATAGAGCCACTCTACTGTAACAGTACACCCACTATTGTGTCACAATACAACCACTATTGTGTCACAACAGATAATGAAATGTCACAAGTGAGCCACTGTAATGTCACAATAGAGCCGCTATTGTGTCACAATAGAGCCACTAGAGGGTCACAATGGAGTCACTCTATTGTCTCAATACAGCCACTATTGTGTCACAATACAGCAGCTATAGTGTCACAACTGAGCCACTGTAATCTCACAAGTGAGCCACTGTTATCTCACAAGAGAGCCACTAGTGTCACAATCGAGCTACTGCAGCTCCACAATACAGCCACCATTGTGTCACAATAGAGCCACTATAATGTCACAAGAGAGCCACAATGCTGTCACAATAGAGCCACTATTGTGTCACAATACAGGCAAAATCATGTCCAACAAAAGCTACTGTGATGTCACAATAGAGACAATATTGTGTCACAATGCAGCCACTATTGTGTCACAATAAAGCATCTCCAGTGTCACAATAGAGCCACCAGTGTAACAATTAGACTGCCATTAGACTGCCAAAATACAGCCACTATTGTGTCACAATAGTGCCGCCACTGAAACAATAGAGCCACTAGACTCTCAAAAGAGAAACACTGTTGCGTCACAACAGAGCCGCTAGTGTCATAATAGGGCCCCTACAAGGGTGTCACAATAGAGCACCTTTATGTCACAGTAGAGCCACCATGGTGTCACAATAGAGCCACGTTAGTGTCCCAATAGAGCGACTAGAGTCACAATAGAGCCACTCTACTGTCATAATAGAAACACCGTTGTCTCACAATTGAGCCGCTAGTGTCACAATACAGCCCAGAGAGTGTCATAATGGAGCCCAGAGAGGGTCGCAATACAGCCACTTTAATATCACTCTCGAACACCTATAGTATCACAACAGAGTCACTAGTGTCACAGCAGTTCCACTAGAGTCTCCCAGCAGAGCCATTATTGTGTCACAATAGAGCCACTATTGTGTCACAATACAGCAGCTATAGTGTCACAATAGACACTGTAATGTCACAAGTGAGCCTCTATAATGTCATAATACAGGCACCATGGTCTCACAATAGAGCCACTATTCTGTCACAATACAGGCAAAATCATGTCTACATACAGCCACTAGGATCTCATAATAGAGCCACTCTACTGTAACAGTACACCCACTATTGTGTAACAATACAGCCACTATTGTGTCACAATAGTGCCGCCACTGAAACAATAGAGCCACTAGATTCTCAAAAGAGAAACACTATTGTGTCACACCAGAGCTGCTAGTGTCATAATAGGGTATGAAGGGTGTCACAATAGAGCACCTTTATGTCACAATAAAGCCACCGTAGAGTCACAATACAGCTGCTCTAAGGTAACAATAGAGCGACTAGTGTCACAATAGAGCCACTCTACTGTCATAATACAAACACCGTTGTGTCACAATTGAGCCGCTAGTGTCACAATACAGCCCAGAGAGTGTCACAATAGAGCCCCTAGAGTGTCACAATAGAGCCACTCTAATATCACTGTTGAACCACTATAGTACCATAATAGAGTCACCAGTGTCACAACTGTTCCACTAGAGTGTCCTTAGCAGAGCCATTATTGTGTCACAATAGAGCAACTCTAGGCTCACAATAGAGCCACGTTACTGTCACAATAGCACCACTACTACTGCCACTGTAGTGTCACAGTGCATCCACTCTAGTGTCACAATAAAGCCGTTATTGTCTCACAATAAAACAACCATATTGCCGCAAAAGGGCCACTATTGTGTCCTAATAGATCCGCTATTGTGTCACAATAGAGCCACTAGAGGGTCACAATGGAGTCCTCTATTGTCACAAGAGAGCAACTAGAATGTCACAAAAGAGCCACTATTGTGTCACAATAAAGCCACCATTGTGTCACAATCAAGCAACTGCAGTGTCACAATAGAGCCACTAGTGTAACAATTAGACTGCCATTAGACTGCCACAATACAGCCACTATTGTGTCACAATAGTGCCGCCACTGAAACAATAGAGCCACTAGACTCTCAAAAGAGAAACACTGTTGCGTCACAACAGAGCCGCTAGTGTCATAATAGGGCCCCTACAATGTCACAATAGAGCACCTTTATGGCACAGTAGAGCCACCATGGTGTCACAATAGAGCCACGTTAGTGTCCCAATAGAGCGACTAGAGTCACAATAGAGCCACTCTACTGTCATAATAGAAACACCGTTGTCTCACAATTGAGCCGCTAGTGTCACAATACAGCCCAGAGAGTGTCACAAAGGAGCCCAGAGAGTGTCGCAATAGAGCCACTTTAACATCACTCTCGAACCCCTATAGTATCACAATAGAGTCACTAGTGTTGCAACAGTTCCACTAGAGTGTCCCAGCAGAGCCATTATTGTGTCACAGTCGAGCCACTCCAGGCTCACAATAGAGCCACTCTAGGGTCATAGTAGGGCCACTATACTGTCACAATAGCGTCACTATAGTGTCACAATAGTGCCACTAGAGTGTCAAAGTACATCCACTGCAGTGTCACAGTACATCCACTCTAGTGTCACTTTATTAATGTGTCACATTATTGTGACACAATGAAACAACTATAGGGCCACACGTGAGCCACTATTGTGTCCTAATAGATCCGCTATTGTGTCACAATAGAGCCACTAGAGGGTCACAATGGAGTCACTCTATTGTCTCAATACAGCCACTATTGTGTCACAATACAGCAGCTATAGTGTCACAACTGAGCCACTGTAATCTCACAAGTGAGCCACTGTTATCTCACAAGAGAGCCTCTAGTGTCACAATCGAGCTACTGCAGCTCCACAATACAGCCACCATTGTGTCACAATAGAGCCACTATAATGTCACAAGAGAGACACAATGCTGTCACAATAGAGCCACTATTGTGTCACAATACAGGCAAAATCATGTCCAACAAAAGCTACTGTGATGTCACAATAGAGACAATATTGTGTCACAATGCAGCCACTATTGTGTCACAATAAAGTCTCCAGTGTCACAATAGAGCCACCAGTGTAACAATTAGACTGCCAGTATACTGCCAAAATACAGCCACTATTGTGTCACAATAGTGCCGCCACTGAAACAATAGAGCCACTAGACTCTCAAAAGAGAAACACTGTTGTGTCACAACAGAGCCGCTAGTGTCATAATAGGGCCTCTAGGGTGTCACAATAGAGCACCTTTATGTCACAGTAGAGCCACCATGGTGACACAATAGAGCCACTCTAAGGTAACAATAGAGCGACTGATGTAACAATAGAGCCACTCTACTGTCATAATAGAAACACCACTGTGTCACAACTGAGCCGCTAGTGTTACAACAGAGCCCCTAGAGTGTCGCAATAGAGCCACTGTAATATCACTCTCGAACCACTATAGTATCACAATAGAGTCTCTAGTGTCACAGCAGTTCCACTAGAGTGTCACAGCAGTTCCACTAGAGTGTCCCAGCAGAGCCATTATTGTGTCACAATAGAGCCACTCTAGGCTCACAATAGAGCCACGTTACTGTCACAATAGCACCACTAGAGTGTCACAATACTGCCACTGTAGTGTCACAGTACAACCACTCTAGCCTCACAATAAAGCCATTATTGTGTCACAATGAAACAACTATAGTTCCACAGTAGAGCCGCTATTGTGTCGTAATAGATCCACGATTGTGTCACAATAGAGCCACTAGAGGGTTACAATGGAGTCACTCTATTGTCACAAGAGAGCAACTGGACTGTCACAATACAGCAGCTATAGTGTCACAATAGAGACTCTGTAGTGCCACAAGTGAGGCACTGTAATGTCACAAGAGAGCCACTGTAATGTCACCATAGAGCTACTGCAGCTGCACAATGTAGCCACCATTGTGTCACAATAAGCTGCTAGTGTCACAATAGAGCCACTAGTGTAACAATTAGACTGCCATTAGACTGCCACAATACAGCCACTATTGTGTCACAATAGTGCCGCCACTGAAACAATAGAGCCACTAGACTGTCAAAAGAGAAACACTGTTGTGTCACAACAGAGACGCTAGTGTCATAATAGGGCATCAAGGGTGTCACAATAGAGCACCTTTATGTCACAATAGAGCCACCATGGTGTCGCAATAGAGCGACTAGTGTCACAATAGAGCAACTCTACTGTCATAATAGAAACACCATTGTGTCACAATTGAGCCGCTAGTGTTACAATAGAGCCCAGAGAGTGTCATAATGGAGCCCAGAGAGGGTCGCAATACAGCCACTTTAATATCACTCTCGAACCCCTATAGTATCACAACAGAGTCACTAGTGTCACAGCAGTTCCACTAGAGTCTCCCAGCAGAGCTATTATTGTGTCACAATAGAGCCACTATTGTGTCACAATACAGCAGCTATAGTGTCACAATAGACACTGTAATGTCACAAGTGAGCCTCTATAATGTCACAATACAGGCACCGTGGTCTCACAATAGAGCCACTATTGTGTCACAATACAGGCAAAATCATGTCTACATACAGCCCTAGGATCTCATAATAGAGCCACTCTACTGTAACAGTACACCCACTATTGTGTCACAATACAACCACTATTGTGTCACAACAGATAATGAAATGTCACAAGTGAGCCACTGTAATGTCACAATAGAGCCGCTATTGTGTCACAATAGAGCCGCTATTGTGTCACAATAGAGCCACTAGAGGGTCACAATGGAGTCACTCTATTGTCTCAATACAGCCACTATTGTGTCACAATACAGCAGCTATAGTGTCACAACTGAGCCACTGTAATCTCACAAGTGAGCCACTGTTATCTCACAAGAGAGCCACTAGTGTCACAATCGAGCTACTGCAGCTCCACAATACAGCCACCATTGTGTCACAATAGAGCCACTATAATGTCACAAGAGAGACACAATGCTGTCACAATAGAGCCACTATTGTGTCACAATACAGGCAAAATCATGTCCAACAAAAGCTACTGTGATGTCACAATAGAGCCAATATTGTGTCACAATGCAGCCACTATTGTGTCACAATAAAGTCTCCAGTGTCACAATAGAGCCACCAGTGTAACAATTAGACTGCCATTATACTGCCAAAATACAGCCACTATTGTGTCACAATAGTGCCGCCACTGAAACAATAGAGCCACTAGACTCTCAAAAGAGAAACACTGTTGCGTCACAACAGAGCCGCTAGTGTCATAATAGGGCCTCTAGGGTGTCACAATAGAGCACCTTTATGTCACAGTAGAGCCACCATGGTGTCACAATAGAGCCACGTTAGTGTCCCAATAGAGCGACTAGAGTCACAATAGAGCCACTCTACTGTCATAATAGAAACACCGTTGTCTCTCAATTGAGCCGCTAGTGTCACAATACAGCCCAGAGAGTGTCATAATGGAGCCCAGAGAGGGTCGCAATACAGCCACTTTAATATCACTCTCGAACACCTATAGTATCACAATAGAGTCACTAGTGTCTCAGCAGTTCCACTAGAGTCTCCCAGCAGAGCCATTATTGTGTCACAATAGAGCCACTATTGTGTCACAATACAGCAGCTATAGTGTCACAATAGACACTGTAATGTCACAAGTGAGCCTCTATAATGTCATAATACAGGCACCCTGGTCTCACAATAGAGCCACTATTCTGTCACAATAGAGCCACTATTGTGTCACAATACAGGCAAAATCATGTCTACATACAGCCACTAGGATCTCATAATAGAGCCACTCTACTGTAACAGTACACCCACTATTGTGTAACAATACAGCAACTATTGTGTCACAATAGTGCCGCCACTGAAACAATAGAGCCACTAGATTCTCAAAAGAGAAACACTATTGTGTCACAACAGAGCTGCTAGTGTCATAATAGGGTATGAAGGGTGTCACAATAGAGCACCTTTATGTCACAATAAAGCCACCGTAGAGTCACAATACAGCTGCTCTAAGGTAACAATAGAGCGACTAGTGTCACAATAGAGCCACTCTACTGTCATAATACAAACACCGTTGTGTCACAATTGAGCCGCTAGTGTCACAATACAGCCCAGAGAGTGTCACAATAGAGCCCCTAGAGTGTCACAATAGAGCCACTCTAATATCACTGTTGAACCACTATAGTACCATAATAGAGTCACCAGTGTCACAACTGTTCCACTAGAGTGTCCTAGCACAGCCATTATTGTGTCACAATAGAGCAACTCTAGGCTCACAATAGAGCCACGTTACTGTCACAATAGCACCACTACTACTGCCACTGTAGTGTCACAGTGCATCCACTCTAGTGTCACAATAAAGCCGTTATTGTCTCACAATAAAACAACCATATTGCCGCAAAAGGGCCACTATTGTGTCCTAATAGATCCGCCATTGTGTCACAATAGAGCCACTAGAGGGTCACAATGGAGTCCTCTATTGTCACAAGAGAGCAACTAGAATGTCACAAAAGAGCCACTATTGTGTCACAATAAAGCCACCATTGTGTCACAATCAAGCAACTGCAGTGTCACAATAGAGCCACTAGTGTAACAATTAGACTGTCATTAGACTGCCACAATACAGCCA
Organism: Eopsaltria australis; assembly: GCA_034509425.1. NCBI lineage: Eukaryota > Metazoa > Chordata > Aves > Passeriformes > Petroicidae > Eopsaltria > Eopsaltria australis. Next base: position 14,262 of record JAVTVJ010002539.1, read on the forward strand.
CTATTGTGTCACAATAGTGCCGCCACTGAAACAATAGAGCCACTAGACTCTCAAAAGAGAAACACTGTTGCGTCACAACAGAGCCGCTAGTGTCATAATAGGGCCCCTACAATGTCACAATAGAGCACCTTTATGTCACAGTAGAGCCACCATGGTGTCACAATAGAGCCACGTTAGTGTCCCAATAGAGCGACTACAGTCACAATAGAGCCACTCTACTGTCATAATAGAAACACCGTTGTCTCACAATTGAGCCGCTAGTGTCACAATACAGCCCAGAGAGTGTCACAAAGGAGCCCAGAGAGTGTCGCAATAGAGCCACTTTAACATCACTCTCGAACCCCTATAGTATCTCAATAGAGTCACTAGTGTTGCAACAGTTCCACTAGAGTGTCCCAGCAGAGCCATTATTGTGTCACAGTCGAGCCACTCCAGGCTCACAATAGAGCCACTCTAGGGTCATAGTAGGGCCACTATACTGTCACAATAGCGTCACTATAGTGTCACAATAGTGCCACTAGAGTGTCAAAGTACATCCACTGCAGTGTCACAGTACATCCACTCTAGTGTCAGTTTATTAATGTGTCACATTATTGTGACACAATTAAACAACTATAGGGCCACACGTGAGCCACTATTGTGTCCTAATAGATCCGCTATTGTGTCACAATAGAGCCACTAGAGGGTCACAATGGAGTCACTCTATTGTTTCAATACAGCCACTATTGTGTCACATTACAGCAGCTATAGTGTCACAACTGAGCCACTGTAATCTCACAAGTGAGCCACTGTTATCTCACAAGAGAGCCACTAGTGTCACAATCGAGCTACTGCAGCTCCACAATACAGCCACCATTGTGTCACAACAGAGCCACTATAATGTCACAAGAGAGCCACAATGCTGTCACAATAGAGTCACTATTGTGTCACAATACAGGCAAAATCATGTCCAACAAAAGCTACTGTGATGTCACAATAGAGACAATATTGTGTCACAATGCAGCCACTATTGTGTCACAATAAAGCATCTCCAGTGTCACAATAGAGCCACCAGTGTAACAATTAGACTGCCATTATACTGCCAAAATACAGCCACTATTGTGTCACAATAGTGCCGCCACTGAAACAATAGAGCCACTTGACTGTCAAAAGAGAAACACTGTTGCGTCACAACAGAGCCGCTAGTGTCATAATAGGGCCTCTAGGGTGTCACAATAGAGCACCTTTATGTCACAGTAGAGCCACCATGGTGACACAATAGAACCACTCTAAGGTAACAATAGAGCGACTGATGTAACAATAGAGCCACTCTACTGTCATAATAGAAACACCATTGTGTCATAACTGAGCCGCTAGTGTTACAACAGAGCCCCTAGAGTGTCGCAATAGAGCCACTTTAATATCACTCTCGAACCACTATAGTATCACAATAGAGTCTCTAGTGTCACAGCAGTTCCACTAGAGTGTCACAGCAGTTCCACTAGAGTGTCACAGCAGTTCCACTAGAGTGTCCCAGCAGAGCCATTATTGTGTCACAATAGAGCCACTATTGTGTCACAATACAGCAGCTATAGTGTCACAATAGACACTGTAATGTCACAAGTGAGCCTCTATAATGTCACAATACAGGCACCGTGGTCTCTCAATAGAGCCACTATTGTGTCACAATACAGGCAAAATCATGTCTACATACAGCCCCTAGGATCTCATAATAGAGCCACTCTACTGTAACAGTACACCCACTATTGTGTCACAATACACCCACTATTGTGTCACAACAGATAATGAAATGTCACAAGTGAGCCACTGTAATGCCACAATAGAGCCGCTATTGTGTCACAATAGAGCCACTAGAGGGTCACAATGGAGTCACTCTATTGTCTCAATACAGCCACTATTGTGTCACAATACAGCAGCTATAGTGTCACAACTGAGCCACTGTAATCTCACAAGAGAGCCACTGTTATCTCACAAGAGAGCCTCTAGTGTCACAATCGAGCTACTGCAGCTCCACAATACAGCCACCATTGTGTCACAATAGAGCCACTATAATGTCACAAGAGAGCCACAAGGCTGTCACAATAGAGTCACTATTGTGTCACAATACAGGAAAAATCATGTCCAACAAAAGCTACTGTGATGTCACAATAGAGACAATATTGTGTCACAATGCAGCCACTATTGTGTCACAATAAAGTCTCCAGTGTCACAATAGAGCCACCAGTGTAACAATTAGACTGCCATTAGACTGCCAAAATACAGCCACTATTGTGTCGCAATAGTGCCGCCACTGAAACAATAGAGCCACTAGACTGTCAAAAGAGAAACACTGTTGTGTCACAACAGAGCCGCTAGTGTCATAATAGGGCATCAAGGGTGTCACAATAGAGCACCTTTATGTCACAGTAGAGCCACCATGGTGTCACATTAGAGCCACGTTAGTGTCCCAATAGAGCGACTAGAGTCACAATAGAGCCACTCTACTGTCATAATAGAAACACCGCTGTCTCACAATTGAGCCGCTAGTGTCACAATACAGCCCAGAGAGTGTCATAATGGAGCCCAGAGAGGGTCGCAATACAGCCACTTTAATATCACTCTCGAACACCTATAGTATCACAATAGAGTCACTAGTGTCACAGCAGTTCCACTAGAGTCTCCCAGTAGAGCCATTATTGTGTCACAATAGAGCCACTATTGTGTCACAATACAGCAGCTATAGTGTCACAATAGACACTGTAATGTCACAAGTGAGCCTCTATAATGTCATAATACAGGCACCATGGTTTCACAATAGAGCCACTATTCTGTCACAATAGAGCCACTATTGTGTCACAATACAGGCAAAATCATGTCTACATACAGCCACTAGGATCTCATAATAGAGCCACTCTACTGTAACAGTACACCCACTATTGTGTAACAATACAGCCACTATTTTGTCACAATAGTGCCGCCACTGAAACAATAGAGCCACTAGATTCTCAAAAGAGAAACACTATTGTGTCACAACAGAGCTGCTAGTGTCATAATAGGGTATGAAGGGTGTCACACTAGAGCACCTTTATGTCACAATAAAGCCACCGTAGAGTCACAATACAGCTGCTCTAAGGTAACAATAGAGCGACTAGTGTCACAATAGAGCCACTCTACTGTCATAATACAAACACCGTTGTGTCACAATTGAGCCGCTAGTGTCACAATACAGCCCAGAGAGTGTCACAATAGAGCCCCTAGAGTGTCACAATAGAGCCACTCTAATATCACTGTTGAACCACTATAGTACCATAATAGAGTCACCAGTGTCACAACTGTTCCACTAGAGTGTCCTAGCAGAGCCATTATTGTGTCACAATAGAGCAACTCTAGGCTCACAATAGAGCCACGTTGCTGTCACAATAGCACCACTACTACTGCCACTGTAGTGTCACAGTGCATCCACTCTAGCGTCACAATAAAGCCGTTATTGTCTCACAATAAAACAACCATATTGCCGCAAAAGGGCCACTATTGTGTCCTAATAGATCCGCCATTGTGTCACAATAGAGCCACTAGAGGGTCACAATGGAGTCCTCTATTGTCACAAGAGAGCAACTAGAATGTCACAAAAGAGCCACTATTGTGTCACAACGTAGCCACCAATGTGTCACAATAAAGCATCTCCAGTGTCACAAAAGAGCCACTAGTGTAACAATTAGACTGCCATTAGACTGCCACAATACAGCCACTATTGTGTCACAATAGTGCCGCCACTGAAACAATAGAGCCACTAGACTGTCAAAAGAGAAACACTGTTGTGTCACAACAGAGCCGCTAGTGTCAAAATAGGGCCCCTACAATGTCACAATAGAGCACCTTTATGGCACAGTAGAGCCACCATGGTGTCACATTAGAGCCACGTTAGTGTCCCAATAGAGCGACTAGAGTCACAATAGAGCCACTCTACTGTCATAATAGAAACACCGCTGTCTCACAATTGAGCCGCTAGTGTCACAATACAGCCCAGAGAGTGTCACAAAGGAGCCCAGAGAGTGTCGCAATAGAGCCACTTTAACATCACTCTCGAACCCCTATAGTATCACAATAGAGTCACTAGTGTTGCAACAGGTCCACTAGAGTGTCCCAGCAGAGCCATTATTGTGTCACAGTCGAGCCACTCCAGGCTCACAATAGAGCCACTCTAGGGTCATAGTAGGGCCACTATACTGTCACAATAGCGTCACTATAGTGTCACAATAGTGCCACTAGAGTGTCAAAGTACATCCACTGCAGTGTCACAGTACATCCACTCTAGTGTCAGTTTATTAATGTGTCACATTATTGTGACACAATGAAACAACTATAGGGCCACACTAGAGCCACTATTGTGTCCTAATAGATCCGCTCTTGTGTCACAATAGAGCCACTAGAGGGTCACAATGGAGTCACTCTATTGTC